>RYFJ01000572.1:0-269447 GCA_003991445.1 Oryza meyeriana var. granulata
GCCTCTGATGAGTATCCTAGTCAGTTTGTTATGTTTACTTTGAGGGATATACGGTGGTAGTTCTGATGAACTGTATGGCCGTGTGCTCTATGAGCTCTCTCTGCCTCATGGGGCGCCCTGCCTCCTTTATATATGGGGGAAGGTACAGGTAGGAGTCCCCATCGATTACGACTAGGAGATTCCCTTAAAGATATAAACGCACCGACTAGGACTGTATATTCTTTCTATACAGAGAAGTTGCCGAATCTACCATATCTCTATTACAAGGCTAGGCCCATCTCTACTCCGAGTGGCACATATGCTTGTCATGAGGAACCGCGGCCATGCACCTCACAGTACCCGAGACCTTCCATAGTTTGAGTCACAGTGATCCGAGTGCTCTCATCCTCCACCGGTGAAGTCTTCCGAGTGCATTGCTCCCGAGTCCTCTTTGTCTGAGTGCTGCTTCTCCCGAGTCCTGCTTCATGTCAGCTGGCAGCGAGGCTATGAAGGCTCCATGTAGATGTTGAATAGTGTGCGCCGAATAGCGCACCTATTAGGTGTAAGCCCCCCGACTTTGGCTTAATTGTGAGACAATTAATCATAAAGTCAAAGATCTGTAACCTTGTAGTCTTTCCCGAGTATATACTACTGGTATATGAGACTCCGCGTATATGTAACCGGAATATGATTTATAGTCTTGCTCGAGTAAGATGTTACTCGTATATAGGACTCTTCGACTTCATGTCAGTCGGAATGTGTGTTTATAGTCTTGCCGAGTAGGATGCTACTCGTTATGGGACTCTTCAGCGTCATGTCAGCTGGAAAGAGAGGTTTATAGTCTTTCCCGAGTAGTATACTACTCGAAAATCAGACTCTTCAGCTTCATGTCAGCTGGAAAAGGTGTTTATAGTCCTTCCCGAGTGGCGTCCCATTCGGAAGTTAGACTCTTCAGCTCGTCAGCTGGAAGATTGTTTATAGTCTTTCCCGAGTAGTGCACTTCTCGAAGGTTAGACTCATCCGCGTCATGTCAGCGGGAATGAGAATTTTATAGTCTCTCCCGAGTAGTGTACTACTCGAAAGTTAGACTCATCCGCGTCATGTCAGCGGGAATGAGAATTTTATAGTCTCTCCCGAGTAGTGTACTACTCGAAAGTTAGACTCATCCGCGTCATGTCAGCGGGAATGAGAATTTTATAGTCTCTCCCGAGTAGTGTACTACTCGAACGTTAGACTCATCCGCGTCATGTCAGCGGGAATGAGAATTTTATAGTCTCTCCCGAGTAGTGTACTACACGAAAGTTAGACTCATCCGCGTCATGTCAGCGGGAATGAGAATTTTATAGTCTCTCCCGAGTAGTGTACTACTCGAAAGTTAGACTCATCCGCGTCATGTCAGCGGGAGTAATGTTGCTCATGGCAACTAGTGGCCGCGCATATAGGCCGAGTACCACTGTATGAAAAATAAATCCATTACGTGGTTAGGTGTACTCGAGAGAGATACCTGTATCTCCAATTTCAATGAAGACCAGCTTGTGATCCTTGTAAGGATGTATCCTCGAGACCTGGCGGATAAGACAGATACCCAAACATATATGTTTAGCAATAAGGCTCTCATGAAGCATATCTGTTTACCTCATCGGCTCCTGTTGGTAGCACCAGCGCTATAATTTCAACTCAGCCTGCGGGCGGCCCACATGGAGCATGCTACCGTAGGAACTCATATCTTGGTGGCTGCTACCAAATAAGCCGGCCTGAGCCGACCTATCCAGCATAGCTCTAGGGAAGTATCATCCATCGCATGTCAGGATGAGTTTTTTGGTGTTGGTAACCGCAATCAGCCAGAGAAATCCTTATTCGCAAGCCTTTCCGACTTACGTTCTGGATGCAAACTGGTTGCCACATGTACCCGAGCAGGTATGTTGCAGGATCTGCTTGCCCTCCTCAGGTGTGACGCAGTGCATGAGAACTCCGGATGCGCTTTGACGATGTAAGTCTTCTCTGACTTGGGAAAAGCCGAACAAGGTACCCGAACCTTGCATTAGCAGAGGGTTCGGCTGGTGACCCTCATGGGGCGTACCCTATCCAACAGAGTTATAGCCAAGCTAGGCACCCGAATCTTGCATTAGCATAGGATTCGGCTGGCGACCCTCATGGGGCGTACCCAACCTGACAGAGTTGCGGCCAAATAAGGTACCCGAACCTAGCATTAGCGTAGGATTCGGCTGGCGACCCTCATGGGGCGTACCCTACTTAGCCGAGTGGTACACAGCCCCGACTGGCGCCGGGGGCCGATTGTTAGCTCCCATGGAGCGTAGTCGGGGAAGATGACGTCCCGACTGGCGCAAGTACTCGGTGAGTAGCCCTCACGGAGCATCCTGAGTGTATTTTGGCAGACTTGTCCAGCCCCCGAGCGTAGGAGATAGGCTCGAAGCCCTGAGTTCCTGTCACGCATATCCGGAGCTGAGCCTGCAATATAAAAATATCGGATGAGTAGCATCTGATGATGAAAATAATCACCCGAATAAAATGTATTTTACAATGTATGTAAATACGTGTTCTTCCTCTTTTTGATATTAATTTCCTCGAGTAGTTGACCCCTTACGTTTAAGCACTCTGCCCAACTAGTCATAGTCCCCTAGCGTCGGGAGTTGGCTCATGGCTCTTTCCCAGGCACGCGTTTTGGGTGACTTGAGTTCATCTTACATGGAGCAGAGTTTCACGGATCGAGATTTATGCTACTCGAGTACTTTTGTAATCATTTAAGAGCAAAAACGGAAAAAAGTAAATGCGCAGCTTGTACACCTATTAGGTGTAAGCGGCTGTGGCACTAGCAAGGCCGAGTGAGGAGATGTTTATCAGAAAGCGACTTAGCTGTTCGGTATTTGGGAGTGGGGATGCCATCCTCGTGTTTGAGCTTGTGAGCCCCCGAGCATGTCACTTGTTGTTCTGATAATCCTCAGTTGTTGAAGGTCGAAGGCGGTTGCGACCGACTGCTACAATAGAGCCGTCTGACTTGCGTTTGCGATTCCCAGCTTTAGTCGGGACCGCGTCGTCGGTGTCGTCCCGCTTCTTCTGTCAGGGTGACTTGTTGTCATCGAGGGCCTCGGCAACAGCGTGAGCCGAGTCGGCGTACTTGTTTGCCGTGTCGAATAGGGCCTTGACAGAGTTGGGAGGCTTCCGCGTGAATTTGTCGATGAACGAGGTGTCTTTGACTCCTTTTCGAAAGGCGGCGATGACGACCTCATCCTTGACGTTTGGGATTGAGTTCTTCTTCTCAGAAAACCTCTTGATGAAGTCACGAAGAGACTCGTTCTTCCTTTGATGCAACTGATATAAGTCGTACTCCGAAGATGGCCTCTCGTATGTTCCCTGGAAGTTGGCGATGAAGCGTTTCCGGAGTTCTCCCCAGGAGTCGATTGATTGCTTGGGAAGTCCTACTAGCCATGTCCTCGCTGAGTCGGCTAAAGCGACTGGGAGGTAGTTAGCCATGACTTTCTGATTTCCCCCAGCTGCTCGAATCGCCAGGGTGTAGACCGTGAGCCAGGACTCGGGATTAGTCTTGCCATCGTATTTGTTGATGCCTGTAGGCTTGAAACTTGACGGCCAGTCGACTTGTTGTAGCTCCTGAGTGAAGGCCGGTACTCCGTCGTCTTCATGAGGACTCCGACCTCGACTACGGCGGCGAAACCGCTCGTAGTGGAGGCCGAATTGCTCGTTCTCGTCTTCCAGTTGGCGTTGCTCGTCTTCCTCTCGTTTGCGGCGCCGAGCATTAATGTCTTGCTGAAGGTCGCGCCGCAGTCGGTCTCGGAGGTCCTGGCTGTCCCGACGGTCGCTTCGACGTTGCCGGTTGTTGTGGTTGCCGAGTGACGTCTGGCTTGACTCCGCGTGCTGCCGACTAGAGCCGGCCGCTCGACGTCGCTTTGAGGTGGATGAGACTGCCGCTGGGGATGCCGACCGGTTGGTCGGTATGAGGGTATCTCCCGACTGTTGGTGCTGCTGACATGCAGCAGCGGTAAGCATGGCTTTTATCCTTGCGATCGTCGGGGTGGCCTGATGATCAGGCCCAAGCTGGACTGTGTCCAGTAGGGTTGCGGCGGCCACGAAGTTCTGTTGGGGAGTAACGAAGACATCGTGGTCGCCGACTCGGGTTCGGAGGATTTGCTGCTGAGCGGTTTGCTCAGCCTTGCGTAGATCGTCGTTGCGGGCGTGCAGACGTCTTGCTTCTTCCTCCTGTTGTTCTTGCAGTCGGCAGGCCTCCTCCTCTTGTGGCTCGTGTCGTCGGCGTGATTCCTGAGTAGGAGTAGAGCCTTTGGATGCCATGAAGATTTCCCGTGGCGGAGTGAAGCTTGCCGAGCTGGTATCCGACTTGGAGTCGGAATCCGACTGGGAGTCGTAGTCCGACTGAGAGTCGTAGTCCGAATAGTTGATGGGGGTGATTGTAACTCCGACCTCCCTAGATCCGATCTCAAGCGGCTTGGAGCCGTATCCGAGTCGAACTCCAGGGGATCGGGTTTGCCGCGTCGGATGTAGATTGTAGATATCCGCGGCGTCGCTGAGTCCGAACGGGAAGTTGACGATCTCTTCCCTTCTCGGCCCGATCTCGGCCGGCTCAGAACCGAGTCCGAGTCGAACACTGAAAGGAAGAGTTGTCCCTGGACTCGGGCGTATTGGAGATCGCCGCAGCATGTCGTCGAAGATTGCCGCAGCGTCGTGTGGGCCGACTGGCGCGGAGTCAGCTGGTTCCTCGGCCGGTTGGATCGGGTCCGTGTCGGCCGGGGTGAGATTGCCGATCTGGTCGGCGACGAAGTCGAGGCTTCTGAATGTGATCGTGTCACCAGTGGAGAATTTGTCGCCGTCGACTCCGGTTGCTGGATCCATCGAGCTTGTAGATGTAGATCACGCCGAAGCCCCTACCTGGCGCGCCAACTGTCGATGTTTTACACCGGCAATAAATATATGGGGCTACTCGGCGGATGGAAACTCGGTGGATTGCAAAGGAACACAAGGAAATTTTATACTGGTTCAGGCCCTCGATGTGAGGTAATACCCTACGTCCAGTTTGTATGTATTCCTTTGAGGATATACGGTGGTAGTTCTGATGAACTGTATGGCCGTGTGCTTCTATGAGCTCTTCTCTGCCCTCATGGGGCGCCCTGCCTCCCCTTATATACTGGGGGACAGGGTTACAAGGTAGGAGTCCCCATCGGATTACGACTAGGAGATCTCCCCTTAGAGATATAACGCACCCGACTAGGACTGTATATTCCTTTCTATACAAGACGAAGTCTGCCGAATCTAGCCATATCTCTAATTACAAGGCTAGGCCCATCCTCTATCCGAGTGGCCCATATGCTTGTCATGAGGTACCCGGGGCCCATGGCACCCACAAGTACCAAGATGTATCAACATCTTAAGGAGAAGTTTTGATGGGCTAGTATGAGACGAGAGATAGCAAAGTACGTCGTAGTCTACGATATATGTCAACAAGTGAAAGCAGAACATCAGAGGCCATTAGGGTTGTTGCAACCATTGAAGGTACCCGAGTGGAAATGGGAAGAAATAGGGATGGACTTTATCACCGGATTGCCAAAGACATCTTCAGGATATGATTCAATCTGGGTAGTAGTCAACAGCCTTACCAAGGTGGCTCACTTCATCGCAGTCAAGACTACTTATTCTGGCAGTAAGTTAGCAAAATTATATATGGAACGGATAATGTGTTTACACGATGTACCCAAGAAGATTGTATCTGACCGAGGTAGTCAGTTTACCTCAAAGTTATGGCAGAAACTCCAGGAGGAGATGGGTACCCGTTTAAACTTCAGTACTGCTTATCACACGCAAATGGATGGTCAAACCGAACGTGTTAATCAAATCCTAGAGGATATGCTAAGAGCTTGTGCCCTAGACTTTGGTGGGAGTTGGGACAAGAGTTTGCCTTATGCAAAGTTTTCCTACAACAATAGTTATCAAGCCAGTCTTCAGATGGCTCCGTATGAAGCGTTATACAGTCGAGAGTGTCGTACCCCGCTCCTGTGGGATCAAACAGGAGAACGTCAAGTTTTTGGAACCGACATTTTGAAGGAAGCCGAGGAGAAGGTAAAAATCATACAAGAAAGGTTACGAGTAGCGTAGTCCCGTCAAAAGAGTTATGCTGATAACCGCTGAAGGGATTTAAGTTTCAACGAAGGAGATTATGTGTATCTTCAAGTCACGCCACTACGAGGCGTTCATCGGTTTCAGACCAAGAGAAAGTTGGCACCACGTTTTGTGGGACCATACAAGATTCTGAGTCGCAAGGGTGAGGTGGCATACTAGTTGGAGTTAACCCAGGCCATGGCCAGAATTCATGATGTGTTTCATGTCTCGCAGTTAAAGAAAATGCCTTCGAGTGCCTACAGAGGAAGCTGATCCAGCACAGATCGAAATCCAGGAGGATTTGACGTATGTGGAAAAACCAGTTCGTATCTTAGGGACCAGTGAAAGGAGAACAAGGAATGGAGTAACCCGCTTTTGTTAAGTTCAGTGGAGCAATCATTCTGAGGATGAAGCCACTTGGGAGTGAGAAGATGATTTAAAGTCTGCCCACCCTCACCTCTTCGCCAGTTCCTCCGAATCTCAGGGACGAGATTCTGTTTAAGGATGGTAGGTTTGTCACACCATAAAAATTACTTAATAAATAGTACCTACAAAAATATAATTTTCAAAAAATAATTAAAAGCCTAAAGGAGTGGCTAATAAAAATACTAAATAAATTTCAAAGTAAAATGGGCCAAAGAAAATTTTATTAAATACTTCATTAATTCTTGTAGTCCCTGGAGTTTTCTGGAAATTATTTGAGCTATGGAAGTATTTTTAATAAATAGAAAATCAAATCAGTGAATAAATAATTGGAAAAAAGGTTTTTAAAATTCCTCCCGAGGCCATGGGCCGATTTCGGCCCATCTCCCCTCCTCTCTCCCCCCCTCGCCTGCAGGCCAGTTTGGCCCACTTCTCCCTCTCTCTTTCTTCTCCCTGCTAACAGGCCGAGTCCAAGCCCGAGTCGGCCGCCGCCCTCCCCACAAGAAATCCGGTTGCCCCGCTCCTCCTCTCCTCAAATTGGTTGAGGGGAAATTCTTCCCTCTATCTCCGCTTCCAATCCCCTCAAAACCCGGTGTGAAATGATTCGGGATTGAGCTCGAACTCGAGATCGACTCGGAGTCCACCGCCGCCCGAGTGTGCCACCACCATAGCCGCCTTATCCGCCTCGGACTCCTCCAATTGGCGACCCTATCAGTACCACTGTGGAGGCCATGGGCCCTGGGTACCTCATGACAAGCATATGGGCCACTCGGACAGAGGATGGGCCTAGCCTTGTAATTAAGGATACAATAGAACTCGGCAGACTTAACCTTCTACGATAGGAAAAATACAATCCTAATCGGGCACATTGTACTCCTAGAAGGAGATCCCTTGGTCGTAATCTAACTAGGACTCCTACTTTGTAACCCTATCCCCCAGTATATAAGGGGAGGCAGGGCGCCCCCTGAGGGCAGGTTCACTAGAATCACCAAGACCACCATCATACATCCTCAAAGGAAATACACCACAATTGGACGTAGGGTATTACCTCACCTCGAGGGCCTGAAACAGTATAAACTCTTCGTGTTCCTTTGTAGTCCACTGAGTTTTGATCTGACGAGTAGTCCTATATTCTTATTGCTGGTGTAAAACATCGATAGTTGGTGCGCCAGGTAGGGGCTTCATCGAGATCAACCTCAACAAGCTCGATGGATTCGACAGCTGGAGTCGACAACATCAACTTCTCCTCTACAGACACGATCACCTTTGGAAGCCTCGACTTCGTCGCCGACAAGTTTGGCAACTTCACCTTGTCTGACTTGAACTCGATCCGATCGGCCAGTAAACATGCTGACTCTGAACCGGTCGGCCCACACGACGCTGTAGCAACCCTCGTTGACTTGCTGCGGCAATCTTCCCCTTGCCCGGGTCTCGGGACAACTCTCTCCTTCGGTGTTCCACTCGGACTCAGCCTTGAGCTAGCTGAGATCGGGCTAAGAAGGGAGGAGATCGTCAATCTCCCGTACGGACTCGGTAATGCCGTGGATATCTACAATCTACATCCAACGCAGCAAACCCAATCCCCTACTGTTCAATTCAGATACGGCCCAGAGCCGCTCGAGATTGGATCTAGGGAGGTCGGAGTCGTCATCACTCCCATCAACTACTCAGATTCCGACTTCAAGTCGGACAGCAGTTTGAACAGCAATTCGGACAGCAGTTTGGCAAGCTTCCTGCTGCCCCACGAAGTCTTCATGGCGTCTAAGGGATCTACTACCACTCAAGAGGTGCGTCGACTACCCGAGCAGCAAGAGGAGGAGGCCCACTGACTACGACAACAACAGGAGACCGAGCACGATGCTCGCAATGACGAGCTACACAGGGCTGGGCGAATTGCTCAACAACAAATCCTCCAGACTAGAGTCGGCAACCATGATGTCTTCGTCACGCCTCAACAAAACGTCGTGGCCGCTGCTACTCTACTGGATAGACTCTAGTTTGGGCCTGATCACCAGGCCACCCCGACTATCGCAAGGATCAAAGCCATGATTACCGCTGCTGCATGTCAATAGCACTAACAGTCGGGTGACACCCTTATACCGACCAACTGGTCTCATCCGCATCAGCGCGATGTCGGACGGCTGGCTCTAGTCAGCCACACGTGGAGTCACGCTAGATGTCTCTCGGCAACCCTAACAACAACAATCGGCGGCGTCCCCAGAACGACCACCACGACAACCAAGATCTCTGAAGCCGTTTGCAACACGATCTCCGCCAGGACATCAACGCACGGCGCCGCGAACGTGAAGACAACGAGTGCCACCGACTAGAGGATGAGAACAAGTGCTTCAGCCTCCACCACGAGCGATTCCACCGCCGTAGTCAGGGCCGGAGTCCTCATACAAATGAAAGCGTACCAGCCGTCACCTAGGAGCTATAACAGGTCGACTGGCCGTCGGGTTTCAAGCCTATAGGAATCAAAAAATATGATGGCAAGACCAATCCCGAGTCTTGGCTCACGGTCTACACTCTAGCAATCCAAGTAGCTGGAGGCGATCACAAGGCCATGGCTAACTACCTCCCAGTCACCCTGGCCGACTCAGCAAGGACATGGCTGACAGGGCTCCCAAAGCGGTCAATCGGCTCCTGGGAGAACTCCGGGAACGCTTCATCGCCAATTTCCAGGGGACTTACGAGAGGCTATCTTCCGAGCATGATCTCTATTAGCTACACCAGAGGAAGAACGAGTCTCTTCACGAGTTCACCAAAAGGTTTTCTGAGAAGCGCAACTCGATCCCAATGATCAAGGACAAGGTCATCATTGCCGCCTTCTGTAAGGGAGTCAAAGATGGTGAACAAGGGGCCGACTGTGGAGGCCATGGGCCCCAGATACCTCATGACAAGCATATGGGCCACTCGGATAGAGGATGGGCCTAGCCTTGTAATTAGAGATATAATAGGACTCGGCAGACTTAGCCTTGTATGACAGGGAAAATACAGTCCTAGTCGGGCACGTTATATCTCTAGAAGGAAATCCATTGGTCGTAGTTCGACTAGGACTACTACTTTGTACCCCTGTCCCCCAGTATATAAGGGTAGGCAGGGCGCCCCATGAGGGCAAGAGGTGGGAGGTTCATCAGAATCACCATCATACATCGTCAAAGGAAATACACCACAACTGGACGTAGGGTATTACCTCATCTTGAGGGCCTGAACTACTATAAACCTTTCGTGTTCCTTTGCAGTCCACTGAGTTTCGATCCGACGAGTAGCCCTATATATTTATTGCGGGTGTAAAACATCGATAGTTGGTGCGCTAGGTAGGGGCTTGGGCGAGATCAACTTCAACCAGCTCGATGGATTCGACAACCGGAGTCGACAGTAGCAAATTCTTCCCCGGAGACACGATTACATTCGGAAGCCTTGACTTTGTCGCCGACAAGTTTGGCAACCTTACCTTAGCTGACTCGGACCAGATCCGATCTGCCAGGGAATCAGCCGACTCCGCGCTAGTCGGCCCACACGATGCTGCAGCGACCATCATCGACTTGCTGCAGCAATCTTCCACTTGCCTGGGTCTCGGGACAACTCTCCCCTTCGGTGTTCGACTTGGACTTGTCCTCGAGCCGGCCGGGATTGGGCTAGGAAGGGGGGAGATCGTCAATCTCCTGTGCCGACTCAGCAACGCCGCAGACATCTACAATCTACATCCGACGCGGCAGACCCGATCCCCTACGGTTCAATACGGACGCGGCCCAGAGCCGCCCGAGATTGGATCTAGGGAGGTCAGGGTCGTGATCAATTACTCAGATTTCGACTCTAAGTCAGATAGCAGTTCGGACAGTAGTTTGGCAAGCCTTTTCTTGCCCCGCGATGTCTTCATGGCATCCAAGGGCGACACTCCCTCTCAAGAGGCGCGCCGACTACAAGAGCAGCAAAATGAGGAGGCCTGCTGACTGTGACAACAAAACAGGAGGAAGAAGCAAGACACCTATACGCCCACAACGATGATCTGCGCAGGGCTGGGCAGACTACACAATGACAAATCCTCCAAACCCGAGTCGGCGACAACGATGTCTTTGTTACACCTCAACAGAACTTCGTAGCCACTATAACTTTGCTGGACACGCTCCAGTTTGGGCCTGATCATCTGGCCACCCCGACTATAGCAAGGATAAAAGCCATGATCACTACTGCTGCATGCCAGCAGCACCAACAGTCGGGCGATACCCTCATACAGACTAGCCGGTCGGCTTCCCCAGTGGCAGTTTCATCCCCCTCAACGCGACGCTGAGCGGCCGACTCTAGTCAGCTGTACACGGAGTCATGCCAGACGTCACTCGGCAACCCCAACAACAAACGACAGCGTCAAAGCAACCGTCGGGACAACCAAGATCTCCGAGGCCAACTACAGCGTGGTCTTTGGCAGGACATCAATGCTCAGTGCTGCGAACGACAGGAAGACAAGCAACACCGACTGGAAGACGAGAACGAGCGCTTCGGCATCCACCATGAGCGGCTTCACCACCGTAGTCGGAGTCGGAGTCCTCATGAAGATGGAGTACCAGCCTTCACCTATGAGCTGCAACAAGTCGACTGGCCCTCAAGCTTCAAACTGACTGGAATTGAAAAATACGATGAGAAGACCGATCCTGAGTCCTGGCTCATGGTCTACACTCTAGCAATTCGAGCAGCTGGAGGTGATCACAAGGCCATGGCTAACCACCTCCCTGTCGCTCTAGCCGACTCAGCAAGGACATGGCTAACAGGACTTCCTAAGAGATCAATTGGCTCCTGGGGAGAACTCCGGAAAAGCTTAATCGCCAACTTCCAGGGGACGTACGAGAGGTCATCTTCTGAGCACGATGTGTATCAGTTGCATCAAAAGAAGAACGAGTCTCTTCGTAACTTCATCAAGAGGTTCTCTAAGAAGAAGAATTCTATCCTGAAGATCAAGTACGAGGTCATCATTGCTGCCTTTTGAAAAGGAGTCAAAGACACCTCGTTCATCGCTAAATCCACTCAGAAGCCTCCCAACTCTGTCAAGGCTCTATTCGACATGGCAAACAAGTATGCCGACTCGGCCCACACTGTTGTTGAGGCCATCGATGACGAAAAGGCCCCCTGACAGAAGGAGTGGAAGGATACTGATGACGCGACCCCGACTAAGGTTGGGAACCACAAACGCAAGTCAGACAGCTTCATTGTGGTAGTCGGTCACAACTGTCTTCGACCTTCAACAGCTGAAGATCATCAAAACAACAAGTGACATGCTTGGGTGCTCACAAGCTCAAATACAAGGATGGCATCCCTACTCCCAAATACCAAACAGCTAAGTCACTTTCTGATAAATATTTCCTCACTTGGGTTTGCCAATGACGCAGCCGCTTACACCTAATAGGTGTACAAGCTACACTTTTTTTTTTGTTTTTTCCCTTAATGATTGCAAATGTACTCAAGTAGCATAAATTCCAATCCGTGAAACTTTGCTCCATGAAAGATGAACTCAAGTCACCCAAAACAGTTCTAGTCTGGGATGTTATATCTCTAGAAGGAAATCCCTTGGTCAAAATCCGACTGGGACTCCTACTTTGTACCCCTATCCCCTAGTATATAAGGGGAGGCAGGGCGCCCCATGAGGGCAAGAGGTGGGAGGTTCATCAGAATCACCATCATACATCCTCAAAGGAAATACACCACAACTGGATGTAGGGTATTACCTCATCTCAAGGGCCTGAACTAGTATAAACCTTTCGTGTTCCTTTGCAGTCCATTGAGTTTCGATCTGATGAGTAGCCCTATATATTTATTGCCAGTGTAAAACATCGACACCGACTCGGCCGAAGCGGTCGCTTAGGCCCTCGACGACAAAAAAGAGCCTCGGCAGAAGGACTAGAAAGCCAATGATGAGCTAGCACAAAACAAATCCGGTAGTCGCAAGCTGAAGTCGGAGAACGTGGTGGCCAATGTGTAGTGCACTCAGTCGTGATCTCCAAGGAACAACGAATACCAAAAAGTGATGAACGGGCCCTGCCCCTTTCATCCCAAGGGCAAGCACATGGCCAAGGACTGCTTCATGGTCAAGAAGTTTGCTTCCGAGCAAGTTTCAACATCTGGCACCGACAAGGACAAAGACAAGCCAGATACTGACGTAGCGGACGATTATCAAGATCCACAGGCTAAGCTCAACCATATCTTCGGAGGGTCGTTTGCATATGAGTCCAAGAGGAAGTAGAAGCTAACAGCACGTGACGTCAACTCGGTCTCTACAGCAGATGCCCCCCAATATTTGCGTTGGTCAGAGACGCCCATTACATTTGACCGCACAGATCACCCCGATCGGGTTACACACCCAGGACGTTATCCACTCGTCCTAGACCCAGCCGTCAAGAGCATCAAGCTGAAGAAGGTTCTCGTAGATGGAGGCAGTGCTCTCAACATTCTGTACCACGCGATACTCGGACGGCCGGCTCTAGCCAAATACATGGCGGTGCCGCACTATTCCTACATGATGCTCAAGATGCCTAGGCTAGCCGGAGTTCTTTCCCTTCGTAGGGATGTCAAGCAAGCCTTCACTTGCGACAAGGAGAGCTACGAGTTGGCTCAATCTCAAGAAGTGGCAGTCAGACGCAATAGCATTCAGCAAGCCATTACAACCGAAGTCGAGGACGATCAAGTTCCAGCAAAAAAAGTAGCAAAGTCGGGAATTTCAGCAGACTCTAACACGAAGAAGATCCCCCTGGACCCTTCCGACCCCTTCAAGACTGCTCTAGTCAGGACCGGACTCTACCCCAAATAGGAATACGCGCTCGTCACCTTCCTCCAGGCAAACAGGGATATTTTTGCTTGGAAACCTTTCGACATGCCTAGGTTACCAAGGAAGGTGATCGAGCATGCCCTCAACGTCAAGATAGACACCAAGCCAGTCAAGCAACGGCTACGACGCTTCGCATAGGACCGCAAAGATGCTATTCGGGAGGAGATAACCAAGCTCCTCGCAGCCGGGTTCATTAAAGAGGTCTACCACCCGGATTGGCTGGCAAACCCGGTCCTTGTCCGGAAGAAGAACGGTAAATGATGCATGTGCATCAACTACACCGATTTGAACAAGGCATGCCCCAAAGATCCATTTGGTCTACCCAGAATAGATCAGGTGGTGGATTCAACTGCGGGGTGCGAACTTCTTAGCTTTCTTGACTGTTACTTGGGATATCATCAAATTAGCTTGAAGGAGGAGGACTGCCTAAAGACTTCTTTCATCATGCTGTTTGGAGCATACTGCTATATCACCATGTCGTTTGGTTTGAAAAACGCTGGAGCAATGTATCAACGAGCAATTTAGCGGTGTTTACACACTTAGATAGGGTGCAATGTGGAGGTGTATGTCAATGACGTGGTGATCAAGACAAAGTCCAAAGAAGACCTTATCGCAGACTTGGAGGAAACCTTCCAAAATCTTCGAAGATTCAAGATGAAGTTGAACCCAAAAAGTGCGCCTTCGGTGTGCCATCTAGAAAGCTACTCGGCTTCATTGTATCGCATCGTGGCATTGCGGCCAATCCAGAGAAAATCAACACAATCATGAACATGGCACCCCTGACTAGCCAGAAGGATGTCTAGAAGCTGACAGGCTGCATGGCGGCACTTAGCCGATTCATCTCTCGACTAGGCGAACGGGGCATGCCTTCTTCAAATTACTAAAGAAAGTAGATAATTTTCAATGGACCCCGAAGCCCAACAAGCCTTCAAAGACTTCAAGAAATTTCTCACATCACCACTAGTGTTGGCATCACCCATGCCCCAAGAGCCATTAATGTTATATCTGGCGGCAACCATACAGGTAGTCAGCATGGTGTTGGTGGTCGAGCGATCAGAGCTGGGTCATATCTAGAAAATTCAACAGCCAGTCTACTTCGTCAGTGAGGTCCTAGCCGAATCCAAGATAAGATATCCTCAGGTCTAGAAGCTGTTATATGGCCTGCTCATCACTATCCGGAAGTTGGTGTGGAGGCCATGGGCCTCGGGTACCTCATGACAAGCATATGGGCCACTCGGACAGAGGATGGGCCTAGCCTTGTAATTAGAGATATGATAGAGCTCGGCAGACTTAGCCTTGTACGATAAGGAATATACAATCCTAGTCGAGCAAGTTATATCTCTAAGAGGAGATCCCTTGGCCATAGTCCGGCTGGGACTCCTACCTTGTACCCTTGCCCCCCAGTATATAAGGGGAGGCAGGGCACCCCCTGAGGGCACGTATACAGAGATTCATCAGAATCAAACTTCCTCAAAAGAATACACCACAACTGGATGTAGGGTATTACCTCACATCGAGGGCCTAAACTAGTATAAACTCCCCGTGTTCCTTTGCAGTCCACCGAGTTTCGATCCGACGAGTAGCCCTATATTCTTATTGCCGGTGTAAAACATCGACAGTTGGCATGCCAGGTAGGGGGTTCGGCGAGGTCTACATCCACAAGCTCGATGGATCCAACAATAGGAGTCGACGACGACATATTCTCTCCCGAAGATACAATCTCATTCGGAAGCCTCGACTTCGTCGCCAACATTTTTGGCAACCTCACCTTGGCCGACGCAGATCCAATCGAACTGGCCGAGGAACTAGCCGACTCCGTGCCAGTTAGCCCACAAGACGCTGCAGCCACCCTCGTCGACGTGCTGAGGCGATCTACCACCTGTTCGGGTCTTAGGACAACTCTCTCCTTCGGCGTCCGACTCACGCTCAGCCTCGAGCCGGCCCAGGTCGGGCTAGGAGAGGAAAAGATCATCAATTTCCCTCGAAGACTCGGCAACGCCGCGGATGTACATCTCACGTAGCAGACCCGATCCCCTGCGATTCAGTTTGGACACGGCCCAGAGCCACTCCAGATTGGATCTAGGGAGGTCGGAGTCGTCCTAACTCCGATCAACTACTCGGATTCCGATTCCAAGTTGGACAACGGTTCAAACACCAGTTCGGACACCAGTTTGGCAAGTTTCCTTCTGCCCCGAGAGATCTTCATGGCTTCAACCCCTCCATCGGAGGTGCACCAACTACAAGAGGAGAAAGAGGAGGCACGCTGACTACGGCAACAGGAGGAGGCCGAACGCGAGGCTCGCAACGATGAGCTACGCAAGTCTGGGTGAACCGCCCAGCAATAGATCCTCTAGACTAGAGTCGGCGACCATGACGTCTTCAACACGCCACAACAGAATGTCATGGCCGCTGCAACCCTGCTAGACACCCTCTAGCTCGGGCCTGATCATCAGGCCACCCCGACAATAGCCAAGATCAAGGTGGTGATTACAGCTACTGCCTGTCAACAGCACCAGTAGTCGGGCGAAACACTTATACCGACCAACCGGTCAGGTTCTCCAGCAGCAATATCGTCCGCATCAGCACGACATCGGGCAGATGGCTCAAGTCAGCTGCACGAGGAGTCACGGCAAACATCACTCGGCAACAACAACAACCGGCGGCGTCAAAGCGACCGTCGGCACAATCAGGATCTCCGAGGCCAACTACGGCGTGACCTTCGGTAGGACATCAACGCTCGGCACCGCGAACGAGAGGAAGATAAGCAACACCGACTAGAAGACGAGAACGAGCACTTCGGCCTCCACCACGAGCGGTTTCGCCACCGTATTCAGAGTCGGAGCCCTCATGAAGATGAAGGAGTACCGGCCTTCACCCACGAGCTGCAACAAGTCGACTGGCCGTTGGGTTTCAAGCCTACAGGCATCAAAAAATACGACGGCGAGACCAATCCCGAGTCCTAGCTCATGGTCTACACTCTGGCGATCTGAGCAACCGGAGGAGATCACAAAGCCATGGCTAACTACCTCCCAGTTGCTTTAGCCGACTCAGCAAGGACATGGCTAACAGGACTTCCTAAGAGATCAATCGGCTCCTGGAGAGAACTCCGGGAACGCTTCATCACCAGCTTCTAGGGAAAATATGAGAGGCCATCTTCCCAGTACGACCTATATCAGTTGCATTAGAGGAAGAACGAGTCTCTTCGTGACTTCATCAAGAGGTTCTCTGAAAAGAAGAATTCAATCTCGGAGATCAAGGACGAGGTCGTCATCGCCGCCTTTCGAAAAGGAGTCAAAGACACCTCGTTCATCGCTAAATTCACTCGGAAGCCTCCCAACTCTGTCAAGGCTCTATTCGACATGGCGAACAAGTACGCCGACTCGGCCGATGCTGTTGCTGAGGCCCTTGATGACAAAAAGGCACCCTGACAGAAGAAGCGGAAGGACACCGATGACGTGGCCCCGTCTAAAGCTAGGAACCGCAAACGCAAGTTAGATGGCTTCATTGTGGCAGTCGGTCACAACCGTCTTTGACCTTCAACAACTGGAGATTGTCAGAACGACAAGTGATATGTTCAGGGGCTCACAAGCTCAAACGCAAGGATGGCATCCCCACTCCCAAATACCGAACAGCTAAGTCGCTTTCTGATAAATATTTCCTCACTTGGCCTTGCCAATGCTGTAGTTGCTTACACCTAATAGGTGTACAAGCTGCACTTTTTTCTGTTTTTGCTCTTAAATGATTGCAAAAGTACTCCAGTAGCATAAATTCTGATCTGTGAAACTTTGCTCCATGAAAGACAAACTCAAGTCACCCAAAACGCGTGTCTGGGAAAGAGCCAACTCCCGATGCTAGGGAGCTATGACTAGTCGGGCAGAGTGCTTAAACGTAAGGGGTCAACTACTCGGGGAAATTAATATCAATAAGAGGAAGAACACGTATTTACATATATTGTAAAATACATAAATATTATTCGGGTGATTGTTTTCATCATCAGATGCTACTCATCTGATATGTTTATAATGCAGGGCCAGTTTCGGATACACGTGACAGGAATTCAGGGCTACGAGCCTACTCCTACGCTTGGGGGCTAGACCGGTCTGCCAAGATGCTTGGAGTACGACACTTCAAGAATCACTCGGAATGCTCCATGAGGGCTACTGATCGAGTACTTGCACCAGTAGGGATGTCATCTTCCCTGGCTACGCTCCATATGGGCTAAAAACTGACCTCCGGTGCCGGTCGGAGATCAGGTACCATTCGGTTGGGTGAGGTACACCCCATGAGGGTCACCAGCTGAATCCTACGCTAATGCTAGGTTCGGGTACCTTATTTGGTCACAACTCTGCTGGGTGAGGTACGTCCCATGAGGGTCGCCAGCCAAATCCTATGCTAATGTGAGGTTCGGGTACCTTATTCTGCTAATAACCAACCTCCGGCGCTAGTCGGGGCTCATGTGCTACTCGGTTGGATAGGGTACGCCCCATGAGGATCACTAGCCGAATCCTATGCTAATGCAAGGTTCAGGTACCTTATCTGGCCACAACTCTGTTGGATAGGGTACGCCCCATGAGGGTCGCTAGCCGAATCCTATGCTAATGCAAGGTTCGAGTATCTTATTCGGCTTTGCCGAAGTCAGAAAAGATCTACGTCGTCAAAGCGCATCCGGAGTTCTCATGCACTGCATCACACCTGGGGAGGGCAAGCAGATTCTGCAATATACCTACACAGGCATCTGTGGCAACCTAGTTGCATCCAGAACATAAGTTGGAAAGGCTTGCAGACAAGGATTCCCCTAGCTGATTGTGGTTATCGACGCTGAAATACTCATCCTGACATGCGTGGGATGCCAATTTTATAGAGCTACGCTGGGTAGGTCGGTTTAGGCCGGCTTATTTGGTAGTAGACCCTAAGATATGAGTTTCTATGGTAGCACGCTCAATTTGGGCTGCTCACGGGCTGTGTTAAAAACACAGTGCCGGTGCTACCAACAGAGACCGATTGAGTAATCAGATATGCTTCATGAAAGCCGACTGCTGAACACATGTGCTCGGATATGTGTGTTATTCACCAGGTATTGAGGATATATCCTTATAAGGATCACAAGCTGGTCTTCATTAAAAATGGGGATGCAGGTATCTCTCAAGTACACCTGACCACATAATGGATTAAATTTCATAAAGTGATACTCGGCTTACATGCTTAGCCAACATTTGCCATGAGCAAATATTCTTCCAGCCGACATGACGGTGAAGAGTCTAACTTCCGAGTAGTGCACTACTCGGGAAAGACTATAAATATTTCATCCAGCTGACATGAGGCTGAAGAGTCTGACTTCCAAGTGGGACGCTACTTGGGGAAGACTATAAACACCTTTTCTAGCCGACATGACGCTGATGAGTCTAATTTTCGAGTGACATACTACTCGGGAAAGACTATAAATTATTTTCCGGCTGATATGATGCTGAAGAGTCCCATATACTAGTAGTATACTACTCGGGAAAGACTATAAGGTTAAAGATCTTTGACTTTATGTTTAATTGTTTCACAATTAAGCACAAAGTCGGGGGCTAGACCTAATAGGTGCGCCTATTCGGTGCACACTATTCATACTTCCACATAGAGCTCTTCATAGCCTCGCTACCAGCTGACATGAAGCAGGACTCGGGAGAAGAAGCACTTGGATAAAGAGTACTCAGGAGCAATGTACTTGTGAAAACTTCACCGTGGAGGATGAGCACTCAGCATCAGTTGTGACTGAACTATGAAGGTCTCAGGGGCTGCTGTGGAGGCCATGGGCTCCGGGTACCTCATGACAAGCATATGGGCCACTAGGACAGAGAATGGGCCTAGCCTTGTAATTAGAGATATGATAGAGCTCGGCAGACTTAGCCTTGTACGATAAGGAATATACAGTCCTAGTCGGGCAAGTTATATCTCTAAGAGGAGATCCCTTGGACATAGTCCGGCTGGGACCCCTACCTTGTACCCCTATCCCTCAGTATATAAGGGGAGGCAGGGCGCCCCCTGAGGGCACGTATACAGAGATTCATCAGAATCATACTTCCTCAAAGGAATACACCACAACTGGACGTAGGGTATTACCTCACATCGAGGGCCTGAACTAGTATAAACTCCCTATGTTCCTTTGCAGTCCACCGAGTTTCGATCCGACGAGTAGCTCTATATTCTTATTGTTGGTGTAAAACATCGACAGTTGGTGCACTATTTCCAGTCGCATCAAGTCATGGTGATCACATCGTATCCACTCGATGACGTCCTAAACAACCGCGAGGCTACCGGCCGAATCACTAAATGGGCGCTTGAGTTGATGGCGTTTGACATCACTTTTCAGCCATGGATAGCAATCAAATTTCAAGCTCTAGCCGACTTTGTGGCCATGTGGGTAGAAGTTCAGACGACTACAACGAAAGACAAGCTAGAGTACTGGACAATGTACTTTGATGGTTCTCTACAGATCGGCGGCGTTGGGGCCTGCGTCGTACTGATTTCATCCACTGGCGAAAAACTCAAGTACGTGCTCCAGATTCACTTTTCGGCTTCTCAAGTATGAGGCACTCATCCACGGGCTCCGCATTGCTGTATCACTCGGCATCCGCCGATTGGTTGTACGTGGGGATTCTCAACTCGTGGTGAACGAAGTCATGAAAGACTAGACATGTCTCAACGATACTATGGCGGTGTACTGTCAGGAGGTCAGAAAGCTGGAAAACATGTTTGACGGGTTAGAGATAATTCATGTATTACGAGAATACAATGATGCTGCAGATGAATTGGCTAACATCGGATCCAAGCGAGAAGTGGTCCCGACTAGGATCTTTGTTGGGTAACTATGGGAGCCATCAATCAAGAAGAAACCAGTGCTAGAACAATCGGGGGATGAACCTACCCCAGCAACAGACGAAGTACTGATCATATCTCAAGATTGGTAGACTCCAGTTCTCAAATTCCTCTTGGATGATGAATTCCTAGTAGTCGGAGAAGACCTGTACCGAAGAAGTGCATCCGGAGTCCTCATGCGTTGCGTCACACCCAAGGAGGGCAAGCAGATTCTGCAATCGATCCACTCGGGCATATGTGGCAACCATGCTGCATCCAGGACATTAGTCAGAAAGGCTTACAGGCAAGGATTTTTCTGGCCAACAGCAGTAACAGATGCTAAAAGACATAGTTCGCACATGCGAGGGTTGTCAATTCTATGCAAGACAAACAAATCTTCTAGCCCAAGAACTTCAAACAATCCCAATCTCTTGGCCCTTTGCAGTATGGGGGCTTGATATGGTCGGGCCTTTCAAGAAAGTGCCAGGAGGGTTCACACACTTGTTCGTCACAGTGGATAAATTCACAAAGTGGATTGAGGCAAAACCCATCGCTACCATAACAGTGGCACGAGTAAAGGACTTCATCATGAGTATACTATACCGATTCGGGGTTCCTAACCGCATCATAATGAACAACGGCACTCAGTTCATGGGCGGCGTATTTCAAGATTTTTGTGACGACTTTGGCATCAAGATTTGTTATGCCTCTGTGGCACACCCACGGAGCAATGGGCAGGTCGAGCGTGCTAATGGCATGGTCTTACAAGGTATCAAGGCTAGGATATTCGACTGACTACAACCATATGCAGGGCGGTGGATACAAGAACTCCCATCCGTTCTCTGGTCTCTGAGAACCATGGTTAGTCGAGCAATAGGGCAATCCCCTTTCTTTCTAGTCTATGGTGCTGAGGTTGTGTTACCAACTGAGTTAGAGTTTGTCTCTCCGCAAGTTTGGGCCTACTTAGAAGATCAATCCAATGAAAACTAACTGGTTCAACTCGATTAGTTGGAGGAAGCTAGGGACATCGCAATCATCTAGTCGGCAAGGTATCTTCAAGGCCTACATTGTTATCACAGTCGAAATGTCCATGGCCGTGCCTTTTTGGTCGGGGATCTCGTCTTGAGAAAAATACAAACCACCAAAGACAAGCATAAACTGTCCTCCTTGTGGGAAGGGCCATTCATTATCACTGAGGTGACTCGGCCGGGTGCCTACCGATTGAAGACTGAAGATGGTGCCTTAGTCAGCAACTCATGGAATATAGAACAACTACGTCCTTTCTATACCTGAGTTTTGTACTTTCTCACATACATATGTATAAAGTTCTTCTCTGACTCACTACATCGCTTGTTTCAACCGAGTAGTGAGTCGGGGGCTGCATGTATTATATGTGCTTTGTTAACAATATACGAGCTTGTTTTATCTAAGTTATGAAGTTTTACAACGATTGTGTTATGTTTGCCCGAGTATAGCTTTATGAGGTGAACGATTTTTATTAAGTTCCTATCGATCAACTCGGCACAGACTATATAGTCGGGTAAAACTAATAATAACTAAGGAAAACCAAGAACTCAGCTGCATTGTACATATATTTACACATGTCTTTACAGAAGCTTTATATACACCAACTGCATAATGGTTTGTGCTTACATTCCCAGGTCTTTTATGATCGCCTCTGTAGTCGGCCTCGCCTGGGTGATCAACTCGAATGCTTCCTCAGGTGTTGTCTCTTCGGTAAACCCCTCACCGATGGCCTCGAGGTCTACCCTAGGGTAGATTGAGTTGGTCATGGCAAGGGTCTGGGCCACGCCGACAGCAACGCGTTCATCTGAGTACTTTTTTAAGATGCTCGGGGCTTCGCTAAGGCGTGCCTGCACCTAGGAGACTATACTGGAGTTGGTCCCAGTGTGGTGAGGATCCATAATGTCAAGGAGCCCTTTCACAGATTCGGCAAGAATCTCTGGTGACTCCTTGACAACTTTAATCTCCTCTGCAAAGGCTTGGAATTGGGTTTGGGCATTGGCTCTCAAAGATGCTCAGATTTATTGACAAGTATACTTGTTAGCCAAAACTGCAATCGGAGTAAGAAAAGGATTGGTTAAGGTTATTGTCAAAGGGAATGCTTACTTGCATAGTTGGCCTCTACTTTGGTTTTGGCCTTCTCCAATTCAGCTTTAGCCTTTTCAACTTTCTTCAGCTCAAGTTCCTATTGTTTTTCCCCTCTATCTGGGTCTTCAACTCGGCTTCAAGGGCTGTACATCAGAATAGTGCAGAACTCAAGATTACAGTCAGGACACAACTGGGCAGTTGGGAAACAACAAAGCTAGAGAAATATGCTTGTGATTTATTTGGGAAGACAAATACAGGAGACTTACTTCTGATCATCTTGGCTAGAGCCCACTTTTCATCCCTGAGCTGGTCAACTTCTCCCTTTAGCATAGTCTCCCTCTCCTGACTAGACCGTTCCAGGTCGGCCTTGGCAGCCTGGAGATGGGGGGCGAGCTAGGTCAAGACCTTGTACACTTTCTCTGAGCGGTCGATTATCTTCTGTTCGGAGCAAAAATAGAACAAAACAGAGTCAAGAGGCAGAGAACCAATACAAGGAAGATTGTCAAGAACTCAATATGGCAAGAGTCATACCTGGACTCCCCGGGACACGACGATTGCGGCACGAAGAAGAACTTCACACTCCCTCTCCGCTGCCTTTTCAGCATGCTCATAGCTTTCCACGACTCCCTCAGGGGGAACCCGCTGGAATGTTCTTGGGAACTTGTGGGGAGGGGCTTCAAGTCTGGGGAGATCCACTTCATTTGAAGACGACGACGATATGGATGGTGACAAGGTCCTGGCTTCTGACTCAGCAGCTACTGGGGCTTCAGGGACTTGCTTAGGGGCTAGGGCAATAGCTTTGGTACTTGCCCCTTTGTCAGCTAGCACTAGCAGCTTAGGGGCTAGGGCAATATACCAGTAGTATACTACTCGGGAAAGACTACAAGGTTAAAGATCTTTGACTTTATGTTTAATTGTTTCACAATTAAGCACAAAGTCGGGGGCTATACCTAATAGGTGTGCCTATTCGGTGCACACTATTCATACTTCTACATGGAGCCCTTCATAGCCTCGCTGCCAGCTGACATGAAGCAAGACTCAGGAGAAGAAGCACTCGGACAAAGAGTACTCGGGAGCAATACACTCGGGAATTCTTCACCATGGAGGATGAGCACTCGGCATCAGCTGTGACTCAACTATGAAGGTCTCAGGGGCTGCTGTGGAGGCCATGGGCCCCGGGTACCTCATGACAAGCGTATGGGCCACTCGGACAGAGGATGGGCCTAGTCTTGTAATGAGGGATACAATAGAACTCAGCAGACTTAACCTTGTACGACAGGGAAAATACAATCCTAGTCGAGCACGTTGTACTCCTAGAAGGAGATCCCTTGCTCGTAGTTCGATTGGGACTCCTACTTTGTAACCCTGTCCCCCAGTATATAAGGGAAGGCAGGGCGCCCCCGAGGGAAGAAGGACAATCTCACCAGAGAAACCTCAAAGGAAATACACCACAACTGGACGTAGGGTATTACCTCATCTCAAGGGCCTGAACTAGTATAAATCGCTTGTGTTCTTTTGCAAATCCATCAAGTTGCAGTCCGATGAGTTGCCCTATATATTTATTGCCGATACAAAACAATGACACTTCTAAGATCTAGTTAACCCGCTCAGTCTGACCATCCATTTGTGGGTGGTATGCGGTACTAAAGTTTAACCGTGTACCCATTTCCTGTTGGAGTCTCTGCCAGAACTTGGAGGTAAATTGGCTTCCTCTGTCTGACACAATCTTGCATGACACACCCACACGATTTGGGCCATATACAATTCTGCCGACTTACTACTGGAGTAGGTTATCTTAACTAGTAGGAAATGGGTTACCTTAGTGAGTCGGTCCACCACTACCCAAATGGAGTCAAATCCTGACGCGGTCCTGTTAATGCCAAAATTTGGTACGGGTCGTTACCATGTTCGGTTAAGGAAAGAAGCGATATCAGCCATTGGGAACTAATCCAGAAGAGTCCGAGCTTGGGAAGGAATCGTGAAGACCACGATATGGCAGTCAATTACCTTATCTGTAAATTAGGTAATTTTAATACTTTTTAGAGAAACCTGATCTCGTGTCCGATCAGGACTTGTTAGTTTTCCTTTTATAGATAGGAAATTCGTGTGCCGTGTCCTATTAGGACTGTAATAACTCGGGGTATATATACGTATGCCCGGGTACCTTGTAAATCATCCACACAGATCAATCAAATTCGGCGCATCGCCACCCTTTCGACGGGTTCTTGCTTCTCGAGCGGGGCTGCATCGGTTAGGTCCGAACTCCTGCGAGAGGGTAAGACTCGTCACCCCTTACCCAGGTGTATCTGCCCTATCTACGGCTGCATCGGTTCGGTCCGACCTCTTAGGCCGATCAGGTATACCACATCACGCGTGCGTAGATTTTATCAGCTTACTGAGGGCGATTTATCATCAGTTCGTGCTGCATCGGTTGGGTCCGACCTACTGAGCTGCCAGCGATAAATCGTTCCCGCTAGGTTGATGGTTTTTGCGCAAGTGTCTTATCGGAATGTATAGCCGATAAGTTATCTTATTACATCACAGTTGCATTAGGTCTATCGGCTTGTTGAGGTTCCTTTATTATTATTAATCTGTGCTGCATCAGTTAGGTCTGAACTACTAGATTGATAATAATAGATTTATCCTTGACAGAGCCGATCGGTGTATATGCGACGTTCTATCGGAGTGCTTAGCCGATAGGTTATCTTTTTATAAAGCCGACTGTATTATCTTTACTATTTTGGTCATCTATATTATCATCGGTTTTCTAGCCGATGCACATGTGTTTCCTTGGCAGTCGGCTAGCTTACTATTCTGCCTATCTATTTTATCATCGGCTTCTAGCCGATGCACATGTTATACTGACAGCTTATCTATTTGCTTATAGCGTTATCGGTTTCCTAGCCGATACACAGGTGCCATCGGCCATCGGCTACAAGGAGCCTACATCAGTCCGTATCGGCCGATAGCCGATGTGCAATTACCGCTGACCCGGGCACAAGCACAAGCGAGGACCCGGGCACGAGGACCTGGGCACGGACAGCTGGGGCCCGGACAAAGTTTTATCATCGGCTTTCAGCCGATGCTCAAGCATTCCGTCGGCAATCGGCTAGCAGGATTCTTATTGGCTGATTGAATCCTTGAGCTAATATTCACCTTGTCAATTGCGGGGTCAAATTGACTGGCACGCCTACGAACCTCAAATATTTTAGGACCTGCACTGGAGCTAAGCAGATCTCCCGGGCCTTCGCGTGTCTCTAGGCGCCGAACCAGATCGTCAGCAAGCTTTTGGCACACCCGGCGGTTTTCGGCGTCAATAGGTCCTTGGCAATCTGGTGATGAAATCCATTCCCACTTCTTCCCACTTCCATTAGGGAACCTTGAGGGGTTGCAGTAATCATGTGGGTCTCTGATGTTCAGCATTCATACATTGGCATACATCACAAATAGCCACATACTCAGCTATTTCCCTTTGCATGCTAGACCACCAAAACTTCTCCTTAAGATCTTGATACATCTTGGTGCTGCTAGGGTGGATGAAATACTGAGTCCCATGGGCTTTATCCAAGATCAGCTTCTTCAGTTCCTCTTTTTCTAGCACGCAGATTCGCTCTCTGAACCACACAATACCTTGTTCATCTTCCAAAAATCCAGTAGCTTTCCCCTTCTTCATGTTTTTCTTGATTCCCAGAATGTCTAGGTCGTTGCTCTAGGCTTCTCGGACCTGATCCACCGGAGTAGGTTGTGCTTCCAAAGCTGCCACATATCCTTGACTGACTATACCAAGATTTAACCGTTCAAATTCTTCACATAACTCCAAAGATAACTGCTGGCCTTCCATTGAGTTGCAGTAACTTTTCTGACTATGGGCATCAACCACCACATTGACCTTCCCTGGATGATAATGGATTCCGATGTCGTAATCCTTGATCAGCTCCAACCATCTGCATTGTCTAAGGTTCAGATCTAGCTGGGTGAAGATATACTTCAAGCTTTTGTGGTCTGTATAGACTTCACTGCGGTTGCCGATGAGGTAGTGTCTCCAGATCGTCAAAGCATGCACTACCGCTGCAAGTTCCAAATCATGGGTAGGGTAGTTGTGCTCGTGAGGCCGTAACTGCTGTGAGGCATATGCCATGACCCTCCCTTCCTGCATCAACACACATCCCAAGCCCTGCTAGGATGCATCACAGTAGACTTGGAAACCTTTCTTGGGATCTGGCATGGTCAACAAAGGCGCATATACAAACTTCTTCTTTAGCTCTTGAAAACTCTTCTCACACATTGGAGTCCACAAAAATTTCGCATCCTTCTGAGGTAGACGGGTCATGGGCTTTGCAATTCTAGAGAAGTTTTCTATGAACCGGCAGTAATATCCCGCCAATCCTAAGAAACTATGGATCTCCGTAACTATTTGCAGCTGCTTCCACTTGGTCACTAAGTCCACATTGGTTGGTTCTACCGCAATCCCTCCAGCGGTGATGACATATCCCAAAAACTTCACTTCCGGAAGCCAAAACTCACACTTACTGAACTTGGCATACAACTGATGCTGCCGAAGGGTCTCTAGAACTATACGAAGATGCTGCTCATGTTCTTCCTTAGTCTTGGAATATATGAGGATATCATCGATGATGACTACCACAAAGTTATCCAGGTACTCTATGAACACTTTATTCATCAAGTTCATGAAGAAGGTAGGGGCATTTGTCAATCCAAAATACAAGATGGTGCACTCATATAACCCATACCGAGTGGTAAAAGCGGTCTTTGGAATATCTCTCCCGGATTCTTAATTGATGATAACTAGAACAAAGATCTATCTTGGAGAATACTATGGCTCCTTCTAACTGATCAAACAGGTCATCGATTCTAGGTAGAGGGTACTTATTCTTGATAGTGACCTCGTTGAGTGCACGATAATCCACACACATTCTTTGGGTTCCATCTTTTTTTTCCACAAAAATAACCGGTGCTCCCAAAGGCAACGTTCTAGGTCTGATGTACCGTTTAGGAAGTAACTCCTCGGCTTGCTTCTTTACTTCTGCCAACTCATTTGCCCCCATCCTATATGGTCTCTTGTGGATAGGGGCAATGCCTGGGGCTAGGCCTATTCTGAACTCAATATCTCTCTCGGGTGGCATCTCAGATAGATCATCAGGAAAGACATCAGGATAATCCCATACTACAGGGATTTCTGCTAAGGCAGCCTGGTTTAGTGATGTTGAAGAAGATGAGATAGAGAGGGCACGAAAGATCACTTTCTCCCCTAGACAGGAGGTTAGGGTCACAGTTCTGGTGGCACAATCAATAACCCCTTTGTGCCGAGTTAACCAATCCATCCCTAGGATGACATTGATGTCTCTAGATTCTATCAAGAATAGGTTGGCTAGTGAAGAGACTCCCAGAATTTATATAGTCACAGAAGGAGTGTAAAGGGTGGTAGGCATCTGGCTACCGGGAGTATTTACCACCATAGTATTTCTCATCCTTTCTATGGGTATTCCATATTTATTAGCAAACCCTACTAACAAAAAGGAATGTATAGCACCAGAATCAAACAATACTATAGCAGGAATTGAGATAACAGGAAACATACCCAAGATGACGTCTGGTGCAGCTAAGCTTCCTCAGCAGTGACGTGGTTCACACGAGCTTTAAACACGCCTGTGGAGTTCTGTCTTGGTGTAGCTTGCTTAGGGCGTTTAGGCTTCGAACACTGATTTGAGAAGTGCCCCGGTTCTCCACAGTTAAAACTAGTCAGAGTTTTTCCTCCGGCTTCCTTCTTGACAAGCTGACTCTGAGCAGGTGCATTAGCTAGCCGAGGAGGAGGATGGTCTACCCCAACATTGCTGCTAGTATTGTTGTTGTAGAACTGGCACTGTGGGCGTGGGGCTAAAGAAGATACTCCATGCTGGGTCTAAGGAGGTCCTGCCATGCGTGGCCTCTGGCTGCTAGATTGTTGCGCCTTGAAGCTAGCGATCTTGCGCTTCCTTTGTTCCATCCGGTTATGTTTATCTTCCTGTCAGATGGCCTTGTCGACAAGCTTTTGAAAGTTTGAGTAATCACTCGAGATCAGCTGGACTAAGAGTTCATCATTTAATCTGTCCAGAAACTTCTCCTGTTGTTTGGCATCTGTGCAGACATCTTCCGGTGTGTAATGGGCAAGACGGTTAAACTCACAAAGAAATTCGGTCACCGACCGATTTCCTTGCTTTAGCACCCGGAACTCACGTTTCTTAAGTGCCACTACTCCCGCAGGGATGTATGTCTTCTAAAATGCAGCGACGAACTCAGCCCAAGTGATAGGCTATCCATCAACTCTGTTAGCTCGGAAGTGATCCCACCATTCAAACGTAGGGCCATGTAGTTGGTGTGAAGAAAAAGAGACGTTCTCCTGGTCTATGCATTGTAGAAGATCTAGCTTCTTCTCAATAGCATGCAACCAATCCCTAGCTTCCACGGGATTAGTTGTGCTAGAGAAGGTGGGAGGCCTCATGTGCAAAAATTTTGTGAGCTTGTTCTGAGGTGGAGGAGGAGGCGCTTACTGATGTCCCTAATTCTGTTGATTTTGCATCTGTTGGGACATCATGTTCATCAACTGCATTTGATTGGCCAAGACCTAGGCAATGGTAAGGTTGTCATCCAGAGGCGGCGGTCCGTTGGGTGCACCTCCGCGGTTGTTGCCATCCTGGTTGTTACCATTACGTGTGTTCACCATCTGTAGAAAGTAGAACAAAGACGAGAAAAAGAGAAAAAGCCCTTAAGATGACTTTCATATTGTTTAAACATTCACTTATATTGCTCTAAACTGAATGATTAACATTTGTGCAGTTTAAAACTCACACCATCAAGAAACTCCTAACTTAAGCAGTTACATCACCACCCTCTGACATAAGTTGCTAACTAAACCCCACACACACAAGCATCTCCTAAGCACACAACTGCTAACACAACGCTTTAAGGTAACTCATACTAAGGTGCTACTATGGGGCTTCTCGACAGGGTGAAGGACTTCTTCTTGCATCAGGGTTGTACTAGGGTTCTTCTTCATCATCCTGAGTATCACCCCACTCCACTTCAGAGTGAGTGCGAGCTCCACTGTCTCCTGACCATTCCAAGGTGTGCTGGCTTTTGACTCCTCTGAATCCTCTTCTGCATCATCTGCATACGCCATAGGTGGAACTACCCGGAGTGGGACTTCATCATTTAGCAAGCGGGTCCTTGGCGCTAGCTGAATCCGAGGTGGAAGACGAACCCTCTTCCCTGTAGTGGTGCAGATCTTGGCTCCTCCAGGGGGTGCTTCTCCTTTGGCCAAAGCCAGCTCTCTCTTCAAACGATCCACTTGGTTCTGCAGCCTGTAGACCTTGGTGCGGTTCTTGTTCTCCCATTTATGTGCTGCAATCACCACATCTGCACTCAACATCCTTACAAGTCGTTGTGTAGTTGCACTGTTCTCTGCTTCCGGATTCTGGTTGCTACTGTACTCATCGTTGTGGGTTCTTGACGGGTGGTAGCGGTAGGCAGTGTTCCTCAAGTGAGCGGCGTAATGGTGATGAAGTTCTCCAATAGCTTCCCATGCCACCTCCTGACATGCATGCTCAAAATTCCTTCCTCTAGCTCCAAAGATCATGGATGGGACTCCTTCCCGTTCACTTGAAATTGTAAGGTGGACACGACGCTTCTCTTCACATGGGTTGTGAGTGACTTGTCTGTATTCTGGGGCTAGATTGTACCCTATGGCGAAGGCCAGGTCTCGTAGCTCCTTGACGAAACCACTGACGATGTTTTGTATCAGCAATAAATATATAGGGCTACTCGCCGGATTGAAACTCGATGGATTGCAAAGGAACACGAAAGGTTTATACTAGTTCAGGCCCTCGTGTCGATGTTTTAAACCGGCAAAATAGAAACGTATAGGGCTACTCGGCAAGGGGAAACTCAGTGGATTGCAGAGGAAGCGTAAAAGAGATTTTATATTGGTCAGCGCCCGATGTGAGGTAATACCCTATGTCCAGTTGTGGTGTTATTCCTCTGATGGGATCGATGATCTCCCTTGCCCTCATGGGGGCGGCCCTGGCCTCCCTTTATATGACTCGCCAAACCCAAAAAAGGACAGGGCCACAGGAACGGGTACATGATAAGGATCCCCAGCGCAGATACCCAGTCAAGGGATTTCCTTCTAGAGATAGAAACTTTGAATCTGACTAACCAGACACTGCTATTCCTTATCGTACAAGGTAAAGCCTGCCGCAGTGCTACCTCTTATCTCTAATTACATGATTCGGCCCATCCTCTATATCCGAGTGGCCGCATATGTAGGTGATGAGGTACTCGGGCCCGATGGCCTCCACAGTAGCCCCTGAGACCTTCATAGTTGAGTCATAGCTGATGCGAGTGCTCATCCTCCACGGATGAAGATTGCCCCCGACAAACCAAAACTAACAAGTGCAATGCTCCCGAGTACTCTTTGTCCGAGTGAGTCTTCTTACCCAAGTCCTGCTTCATGTCAGCTGGCAGCGCGGCTATGAAGGGCTTCAAGGAGATATATAGATGAATAATGGTTTGGTGGCGCCGAATAGGCGCACCTATTAGGTGTAGCCCTCGAGACTTTGTGCTTAATTGTGAAGACAATTAAACATAAAGTCAAAGATCTTTAACCACCTGGAAGTTCATTCGCCGTAGTAGCACGCCCAACCAAATATACTACTAGTATAGTTGAGACTCTTTTGGTATCATGTCAACCGGAATAAACTTTATAGTCTTTGCCGAGTAGGGAACTACTCGTATGTAGGCGACTCTTCGACTTCATGTCAGTCGGAATGTGTGTTTATAGTCTTGCCGAGTAGGATGCGTACTCGAAATATATGGGACTCTTCAGCGTCATGTCAGCTGGAAAGGGGGTTTATAGTCTTCCTGAGTGGCGTCCCCCACCCAGAAGCTAGACTCCTACGCATCATAGTCAGTGGGAATGAGAAATTTGATAGTCTGTCTCCCACAGAGTAGTGCACTACTCGAAGTTGAGACTCTTCAGCGTCATATCGGCAGGGAATGATGCCAATTGCTCATGGTCCAACTGAATGGCCAAGCATCGTAGGCCGAGCACAGCTACCACTTTTGAATAAAAAATATGATGCCCCAAAATAAATGCCAAAATTTATAAATCGGCGTGGTCAGGTGTGCTCGAGAAAGATACCTGCATCCCCAATTTTAATGAAGACCAGCTTCTGATCCTTGTAAGGATATATCCTCAAGACCTGGTGGATAAAACAGATACCGAAACATATATGTTTAGCAATAAGGCTCTCATGAAGCATATCTATTTACCTCATCGGCTCCTGTTAGTAGCACCAGCGCTATAATTTCAACTTAGCCTGCGGGCAGCCCACATGGAGCATGCTACTGTAGGAACTCATATCTTGGTGTCCCAACACCGACTGTGTAGGCCCAAGCCCATTTAGTCGGCACAGGCTCTACAAATAACGGGGAGAGAGAAAAAGATTCCTTCGTCTTCCCCAAATCAGCCAATCGTTTCGTGTTCCGTCTCCGCGCCCAAATTTCGCCTTTTGTTCGGCTAGGGTTAGCTACTGCTGCTGTTCCCTACTCAAACTCGGGCAATTCCAGTCTGCTTCGTCTGTTCCAAGCCCCCAATTCGCGTTTCCCCTAAATCTTTCCGCTCCCAACCATGCCGAAAGCTTCGGATCTTGCGGGTGCACCGGGGAATGCCTGGCCGACTTCGGATTGTGGCTCAGTGAAACTAAGGCTGCTGGAGAGTGAATTGAAGTTGCCCAATTAGGAGGTGATCCGTTGGCAGCCGGCTAAGGGTGAGTCGGTCCCAAATCCCCAATCTGGCGAAACAGTAGTTTTTACCTCTTTTTTCGATCGGGGTTTGTGCCTTCCCTCTTCTGATTTCTTCCGCCGCATCCTTGACTTCTATGGGTTGGAGTTGGTGAATTTGAATCCCAACTCGATTCTTCAAATCTCCATATTTGTTACTCTCTGCGAGTGTTTTTTGGGTGTGGAACCCCATTTTAATTTCTTCAGGCATTTGTTCCACATCAAACCCTAGCCCTCTAAGAATAATGTCAATGTGATTGGGGGGGCTGGTCTCCAGTTGAGGAGTGATAGAAAGAAAACATAGCTTGATCTCCCCTTGAAATCTTCCCTGAAAGGCTGCCACAAGGAGTGGTTCTATTGTGCAGATCTGGCTCCCTCCTTGCGTCCATTCACCGGCTTGCCACCGGTAGTTTTGCCAAATTGGTCAGCAGATCCAACCTTTGAGGAGATGGGCCAAGTGCATCAATTGCTAGAGAAATTGGATAAGCTTAAAGAAGCTGGCCTGACTAGTCCTTGGGTGGCGTGGCATTTCCTGACTCGGTGCATCCAGCCGCTGAAGCTGAGGAGCGCGTTCGGCTGGGATTTCCAAGGCAAACTTGATCCTGACCGAGTAAGCCACAAGTCGGCCGATAAGTTCAAGGTAACCGAGACCCTGTTTGGTTACTTCTCCGAAGGGGTGATCGAGACCGAGGACAATAAACGCCGGATTGCTGCTTATAGCTTCCTTAGGCGCCGCCCCAAGGTAATCTTCATCCCTCATCTGTGACGAATGCCAGTGGGTCTGTATCTGTGATTGCCCAGCATTATGTGATAGATGTTATTGAATCTTCTATAGGAATGCGTGGAGTTCGATGAGGACTCCCGCCCGTTGTCAGCCGTTAGAGCGAAGAAGAGGCCGAGGAGCCCTGCTGCTGCCCAACCCGACTCCAAGAGAGTCGGGAAAAAGCCCGTTCTATATCGGGGTGAAGGGGCCATGACGCCGCGTGTCGTGGTTGGAGGCCTGAAGATAAAGGACACCGCTACCGTGGCGCCCAGGCGATCAAGTCCCAGGTTGGGATCATTATGGCCGAGCTCGACGCTGCCAAGCCTGGCGAAAGTGCCGCCGAGTATGCGGTCTGAGCAGGCGCTGCCAAGCACACGGGTGCCTGAGTCGGCCACGCCACCGACGGGGTCACCTCTAGTTGCCACGCCGCTGCCGACTGCTTCGCTGACCAGGCCAACAACCGGGAGCAGCGCTCCGCAGGGACCCGGATCGCCTGGCAGGAGACTGAAGTTCTCCAAGAGGTATGTTGCTCCGGATCTTCTAAGATTCTTGTCTGTTGCAATGGTATTTTGATGTCTGTTTCACCATGCAGGAAGCGTGCCGATATTGATCTCAAGGAGACCGCTCCGACCGCTCCTCTTGAAGAGCCCGCCCCAGCCGAGCCGGCGCCCGTGAGCACACCCGCTAAGCCGGAGGCTAGCCTAGTCACGAAGACTGAGGTGGTCCCGACCACGGGGTCGTTGCTGCCGCCTGACCAAGGAGCAGTTGCTGAGGTTGCTGCCCTAGCCCCTGAGTCGACGCCCGCTGCCTAGGCCGTTGTTGGAGCCCCCGAGTCGACCCCTGAGGTCACAGAGGACGCCGATGTGGGGGCCGGGACCCCGTCTCCATCATGGTCGTCGTCGTCATCGTCGCTGTTGCCGGAGATCCCGAACCTTCTCAGATTGAAGCTCCTCCGCGTAGGCTCCCTCGGACGTTCACCTGGACGGCGGCTGACAGAACCGTGAAGAGTTTCAAGCTTGATGAGGCCGCGGCGAGAAGGGAATGTGAAAGCTTGCTTCGCGCCACCATCACCGGGTCCCAGGGAGTTGGGGTATAATTCTTGTGGCAGAGTTGTGGTGGTCTTCTTGTTTTGACGTCTGACTCCACTCTTGACTTATTCTCTCCCAGAGTAGAAACTTGTCGATCGCAATGAGGACATGACCGAGATCCTGGTCGAAATGGCCCCCCACCTCGCGGAATTAGAGCAGCTCCAGGCGTTGAAGGCCAAGATGGAGGAGCGCCACGCGGGGAGGGAAACTTGGCTGAAGGATGCTGCCACCTAGCTCAGGGATGAAAATTGGGCCCAAGCCATGAAGATCAGAGGTAAATCCCCCGAATGCATCTTCCCAACTGAACTCTTGATGTATTTCTCCAGCTGCGTTGTTCCCAACTGCCCAGTTGCGTCTTGGCCGCAAGGTTGAGTCCATGACTAATCTGTCGTGCAGCCCTCGAAGCCGAGTTAAAGACCCGAACAGAGGGGGAAGTCCAGCTGAAGGAGGCCGAAGAAGCCAAGGCCGAGCTTGAGAAGGTCAAGGCCGACCTGACAGAGGCCAACACCGAGCTCAAACGGGAAAAGGCTGAGTTAAAAGAGGCCACCATCAAGCTCGGCGAAGGAAAAGCCGAACTGTAGAAAACCATAGCCAAGTGGGAGGCCGACTACGAAAGTAAGTCCCCAACCTGACCGTGATCTTAACCAATCCATTAGTCATTCCATCTGCCATCGAGCCTGACAAGTTTACTTGCCGGTGGACCCGGATAGACATGAGAGCCAATGTCCCGGCCCAATATCGGTTTTACACAGAGGAGATAAGAGTCATCAGGGAGTCACGGGAAGCCCTCGTCGGGTCCGTGAAAGGGCTCCATGACCTCATAGATCCTAGCCCTGTGGGAACCAGTTGGAGCAGGATCCCCCAAGTAGAGGCGTCTTGAGGATGCACCGAGTGCCTTGAAGAAGTACTCGGATGAGCATGTCATTGCCGGCGTGGCCCAAGCCCTGGCGATGACCAAATCAATCTACCCGAGGGCAGACATTGAAGCCATCAGGGAGGGGTTTGCCGAGGAGATGACGCCTGAGGAGGCGCTGGAGTTGATAGCCCGGGCGAGGCCGACTGCTGAGATAATCACTCGAGACCTGGGTCTGTAAGAGTAATATATCATGTAGTCGGTATATGTAAACTTTTGTGGAAAACATGTGTAAATATATGTGCAGTGCCCCCAAGCCTTGAATTACTACTCAGTTGTCATTAGCTTTACTCGAATGTGTAGTCTGCGCCGAGTTAGTCTGTCGGAACTTAATAAATCGTTCACTGTAAGAAAGTGCACTCGGGCAAACGTGACAGTCGTAGTAAGGCTTCATAACTGGAGTAAGATAGGCTCGTATATTATTGACAAAACAGCTATAATACATGCAGCCCCCGACTCACTACTCGGTTGATACAAGCGGCGTAGTGAGTCAGAGAAAACTGTACACATGATAAAGTATAAAGCTCAGGAATAGAAAGGACGTAGCTGTTCTATATTCCATGAGTTGCTGATGAGGACACCGTCTTCGGTCTTCAGTCGATAGGCGCCTAGCCGCGTGACCTCGGCTATAATGAACAGCCCTTCCCAAAGTGGGGATAATTTGTGCCTGTCTTTGGTGGTTTGTATTTTTCTCAAGACGAGATCCCTGACCAAAAAGGCGCGGCCACGGACATTGCGATTGTGGTAACGACGTAGGCCTTGAAGATACTTGCCGACTGGATTGTTGCGATGTCCCTTGCTTCTTCCAACTGATCTAGCTCGACTAGTCGGGTATTGTTTGAGACGTCTTCTGAGTAAGCCCGGACTCGCGGAGAGCCGAACCATAACTCTGTCGGTAGCGTAGCCTCAGCACCGTAGACCAGAAAGAAAGGGGATTGCCCTGTTGCCCGACTAACCGTGATTGTAAGAGACCAGAGAACAGATGGGAGTTCTTGTACCCACTGGCCCACGTATGGTTGTAGTCGGTTGAAAATCCTGGCCTTGATGCCTTGTAAGACCATACCGTTGGCTCGTTCAACCTGCCCGTTGCTCCGCGGGTGTGCCACAGATGCATAGCAGATCTTGATGCTGAAATCTTCACAGAAGTCTTGGAATACGCCGCCCGTGAACTAAGTACCGTTGTCGGTGATGATGCGGTTAGGAACCCCGATGTGGAGGCCATGGGCCCTGGTACCTCATTACAAGCATATGGGCCACTTGGATAGAGGATGGGCCGAACCACGCAGTTAGAGATAACATAGCACCTGGCAGATTTTTACCTTGTATAATAAGGAAACACAGTCTTAGTCGGATAAGTCTCTATCTCTAAGAAGGATATCCCTTGGCTGTATCCGGCTGGGATCCTTATCATGTACCCCTGTCCCCTAGTATATAAAGGGAGGCAGGGCGCCCCATGAGGGCACGCAAGATCATTGATCACCAAACACCTTAGAGGAATAACACCTCAACTGGACGTAGGGTATTACCTCACATCGAGGGCCTGAACCAGTATAAAAACTCTATGTATTCCTCTGCAATCCACCGAGTTTCCCTTCGCCAAGTAGCCCTATAGTTTTATTGCCGGTGCAAAGTATCGACAGTTGGCATGCCAGGTAGGGGCTCCGGCAAATTCTTCATCCGCAAATTCGATGGATCCAACAAACGGAGTCGACAGTAACAAGTTCTCCCCTAGAGACACGATTTCCTTCGAAAGCCTCGATTTCATTGCCAACCAGATTGGCAACCTTACCTTGGCCGAACAGATCCAATCCAGTCGGCCGAGGAGCCAGCCGACGTAGCGCCAGTCGGCCCACAGGACACCGCGATCTCCTTCAACGACTTACTGCGGCAGTCCTTCACATCGCCAAGCATCGGGACAACTCTCTCCTTCGGCGTTTGACTTGCGCTAGGCCTTGAGCCAGCTCGGGTTGGGCCGAGAAGGGGAGAGATTGTCAATCTCCCACACGGAGCTTTGGCGACACTGCGGATCCACATCCAGCACAACAGACCCGATCTCCTGCGATTCAGTTTGGACTGTAACGGCCTGCCCTCTAGAACCGCGCAGCCTAGCCCATCCGACAGGCGGGCCCACTTACACTTTCATCCTCATGTTCGTGTAAAAGGGTTAACCTGGAAGTGCTATGATTGGAGGGACAAGGCCTTATATGTTGGTTCCACTCTTGCTCAACTAGTAAGGTGGTACTATTCATGTGCACACAGCACTCATGGGCCATATGGGCCATATCCTAATTGGGCCAGGATGTCACACACACCCCCCTCAAAGGACCTAGCGTCCCCGCCAGTCCAACTTACCCGCATAGCCACACAGGCATATAGGCAAATGTCCAGGAACGCGCCCCCTCTTAGCGCACGTCTGTACGTCTAGTGCCGGTGCCATATGCCATGCCATGTGCCTCACATAGAGCCCACATGCGTCATGCACCATATGCCCACACACTGACCCGTATGTGCAACCGCGAGGGTCAGCTCTGATACCATTTGTAACGGCCTGCCCTCTAGAACCGCGCAGCCCAGCCCATCCGACAGGCGGGCCCACTTACACATAGCACCCCACTTACACTTTCGTCCTCGCTTCGTGTAAAAGGGTTAACCCGGAAGTGCTATGGTTGGAGGGACAAGGCCTTATAAGTTGGTTCTGCTCTTGCTCAACTAGTAAGGTGGTACTATTCATGTGCACACAGCACTCATGGGCCATATGAGCCATATCCTAATTGGGCCAGGATGTCACACACACAGCCAAGTGCCATTTCAGATTGGATCTAGAGAGGTTGGGGTCGTTCTCACTCCGATAAACTACTCGGAGTCTAACTCCATGTCGGATAATGGTTCGAACGCCAGTTCGGACTCCAGTTTGGCGAGTTTTCTCCTCCCCCGCGAGATCTTCATGGCTTCAACACCACCCTCCGAGGTGCGCCGACTACAAGAGGAGCAACAGGAGGAGGCGCGCCGACTGCAACAACAGGAGGAGGCTGATCCCGAGGCTCGCAACGATGGGCTGCGCAGAGCTGGGCGAGTAGCCCAGCAGCAGATTCTCCAAACTAAAGTCGGCGATCACGACGTTTTCGTCACGTCGCAATAGAATGTTGTGGCCGCCGCAACCTTGCTGGATATGCTCCAGCTCGGGCCTGATTACCAGGCCGCTCCAACTATTGCCAAGATCAAGGCAATGATCACGGCGGCTGCCTGCCAACAGCAACAACAGCAGTCGGGTGACACCGTGATACCAACTAACTAGTCAGGATCTCCAGCAGCCGACTCATCCACTTCAGCACAGCGTCGGGCAGCCGGCTCTAGTCGGCCACGCGAGGAGTCTAGCCAAACTACACTCGGCAATACTAATAACAACAACCGGCGCTGTCACCAGTATGATCGCTGGCCTAATCAAGACCTCCGAGAGTGCCTACAACATGACCTTTGCCACACTATCAGCACCCGGTGCCACGAACGACGCGAAGATGAGCGCCGCCGACTGGAAGACGAAAACGAGCGCTTTGGTCTCCATCACGAGTGGTTCAACCGCCGTGGTCGAAGCTCGAGCCCTCACAAAGACGAAGGCATCCCAGCTTTCACTCGGGAGCTACAGGACGTCCATTGGCCGACTAGCCTTAAGCCCACTGGGATTGAAAAGTATGACAGCAAGACAAATCCCGAGTCCTAGCTCACCGTATATACCCTAGCAGTTCGAGCTGCTAGGGGCAACAATAAAGCCATGGCTAACTACCTCCCAGTCGTGCTAGCCAACTCAGCAAGGACATGGCTGACAGGGCTCCCAAGGCGGTCGATCAGTTCCTAGGGAGAACTCAAGGATCGGTTCATCGCCAATTTTCAAGGAACCTACGAGGGGCCGTCTTCAGAGCACGATCTGTATCAACTGCACCAGAAGAAGAACGAGTCACTACGAGATTTTATCAAGAGGTTCTCCGAGAAGCGCAACAAGATCCCAATGATCCGCGACGAGGCTGTCATCGCCGCCTTCCGCAAGGGAGTAAAGAACGCCCCGTTCATCGCGAAGTTCACTCGGAAACCACCGCCGTCTGTCCAGGCTCTGTTCGACATGGCCAACAAATACGCCGACTCGGCTGTAGTGGTCGCAGAGGACCTTGACGAGAAGAAGGAGTCCCGACAGAAGGACCAAAAGGCGAAAGCCGACAATGAGCCGTCTCAAAACAAGTTTGGCAACCGCAAGCGGAAGTCGGACAACGAGGTGGCCAACATGGAGCTTACCCGGTCGCGGCCCCAGCAGAACAACGACTACCAGAAAGTCATGAGCGGGCCATGCCCCTTCCATCCCAAGGGCAAGCAAGCCGCCAAAGACTGCTACATGCTCAAGAAGTTTGCCTCTGAGCAGGCTTCATCGTCTGGCGCCGACAAGGACAAAGACAAGCCAGACTCGGGTCCGGCTGATGATTTTCAAGATCCTCAAGCCGAGCTCAATCACATCTTCGGGGGGCCGCTCACGTACGAGTCCAAGCATAAACAAAAGTTATCAGCACGCAACATCAACACATCAACATAGTCTCTACGATGGACACCCCCCAGTACCTGCGCTGGTCAGAGATGGCCATTACCTTCAATCGCGCAGATCACCCAAATCGGGTTTGTCACCCGGGACGTTATCTACTCGTCCTGGACCCGGTCGTCAGAAACATCAGGCTAAAGAAAACCCTCATCAATGGAGGTAGCACGCTCAACATCTTATTCGCCAAGACTTCGGACGAGATGAAGATTCCTCGCTTAGAACTACAGCCGAGTACTGCGCCTTCCACGGGATAATTCCCGGACTATCATCAACTCCACTCGGGCAGATAACCTTGCCGGTAACCTTCGGCACGCGGGATAACTTCCGCACGGAAAACATCTGCTTCGAGGTTGCTGACTTCGAGACCGTGTACCACGTGATTCTCGGACGACCGGCACTCGCCAAATTCATGGCGATACCGCACTACACATATATGGTGCTCAAGATGCCTGGGCCAGCAAGAGTCCTCTCCCACCGCAGCGACATGAAGCAAGCCTTCACCTGCGACAAGGAGAGCTGTGAACTGGCTCAATTACAAGAAACGGCTGTCGGGTGCGATCGCATTCGGCAAGCCGTCACAACTGAAGTCTAGCAGGATCAAGTTCTGGCGAAGAAGGCAGCGAAGTTGGGAATTTCAGCGGACTTTGACCCGAAGAAGTTCCCCCTGGACCCTTCCGACCCCTCCAAGACTGCTCTAGTCGGGACCGGACTCGACCCCAAATAGGAAGACGCGCTCGTCACCTTCCTACAAGCCAATAAAGATATCTTCTCATGCAAACCGTCCAACATGCTGGGCGTACCAAGGGAGGTGATCGAGCACGCCCTAAATGTGAAGACAGATGCCAAGCCAGTCAAGCAACGGCTGCAGTGCTTCGCTCAAGACCGCAAGGATGCTATTCGGGAGGAGATTACCAAGCTCCTCATAGCCGGGTTCATCAAGGAGGTCTATCACCCGGATTGGCTGGCAAACCCAGTTCTGGTCCAGAAGAAAAACGGTAAATGGCGCATGTGCGTCGACTACACCAATCTCAACAAGGCATGCCCCAAGGACCCATTTGGTCTTCCCAGGATAGATCAAGTGGTAGATTCCATGGCTGGGTGCGACCTACTCAGCTTTCTCAACTGCTACTCGGGATACCATCAAATCAGCCTGAGGGAGGAAGACTGCTTAAAGACATCTTTCATCACGCAGTTTGGAGCGTACTGCTATATCACAATGCCGTTCGGTTTGAAGAATGCTGGAGCAACATATCAATGGGCCATTCAGCAGTGTCTGCATACTCAGATTGGGCGCAACATGGAAGCCTACGTCGACGACCTGGTGATCAAGACAAAGTCCAAAGAAGACCTCATTGCGTACCTGGAAGAAACTTTTCAAAATCTTCGATGATTTAAGATGAAGTTGAACCCAAAAAAGTGCGCCTTCGGTGTGCCATCCGGAAAGTTACTCGGCTTCATCGTATCGCATCACAGCATCGAGGCTAACCTAGAGAAAGTCAACGCCATAATGAACATGGCTCCCCTGACTAACCTCAAAGACGTCCAGAAGTTGATAGGCTGCATGGCGGCACTCAGCCGGTTTATCTCCCGACTGGGCGAACGGGGTATGCCCTTGTTCAAGCTACTCAAAAAGGCAGACAACTTCCAATGGACTTCAGAAGCCCAACAAGCCTTCGAAGACATCAAACAATTTCTCACATCACCTCCCGTGTTGGCGTCACCTATGTACCAAGAACCGCTAATGCTATATCTAGCGGCAACTACTCAGGTAGTCAGCACGGTGCTGGTGGTCGAGCGATCCGAACAGGGTCACATCCAGAAAATACAACGGCCAGTCTACTTTGTTAGTGAGGTCCTTGCCGACTCGAAGACAAGATATCCGCAGGTCCAGAATCTGCTATATGGCCTACTTATCACAATCCGAAAGCTGGTGCATTATTTCCAAGCACATCAAGTCACGGTGGTCACAACGTTTCCACTCAGGGATGTCCTTCATAATCACGAGGCCACCGGCCGAATCGCTAAATGGGCACTCGAGTTGATGGCATTCGATATCACCTTTCAGCCACAGACAGCAATTAAATCACAAGCTCTAGCCGACTTCGTGCCCAAGTGGACAGAAGTTCAACTGCCTACATCAACAGCGAAGCTAGAGTACTGGACAATGTACTCGACGGTTCTCTACAGATCGGCGGCGCCGGGGCTAGAGTCATATTAACATCCCCCACCGGCGAAAAACTCAAGTATGTCCTACAAATCCATTTCCCGGCTTCCCACAACGTCGCCGAGTATGACGCACTTATCCACGGGCTCCGCATCGCTATATCACTCGGCATACGTCGACTGGTTGTGCGTGGGGATTCTCAACTCGTGGTGAACCAAGTCATGAAAGACTGGACTTGTCTCGATGACACCATGGCGGCATACTGTCAGGAGATTCGCAAGCTGGAAAACAAGTTCGACGGGCTAGAAATAACACATGTCCTGCATCAATACAACGACGTGGCAGACGAGCTGGCAAATATGGGCTCCAAGAGAGAATCGGTTCCGACTGGAATCTTTGTCGAGCAACTCATGGAGCCATCAGTCAAGAAGAAACCGGCGCCGGAGTAGTCGGGAGGCGAACCTACCCCGGCTACAGACGAGGTGCTGCACATATGTCAAGACTGGCAGACTCCTGTTGTCAAATTTCTCCTGGACGACAAACTCCCAGAAGATCGCAGTCAAGCTGAGCAGATCAAGCATCGAAGCAAAAGCTTCCTACTAGTCAGAGAAGACTTGTACCGAAGGAGCGCATCTGGTGTCCTCGTGCGTTGTGTCACCACCGAGGAGGGCAAGCAGATCCCGCAGTCGATCCACTCGGGCATATGTGGCAACCATGCCGCATCCAGGACGTTAGTCGGAAAGGCCCGGTAGGGATTTTTCTGGCCCACAGCAGTAACAGACACCAAGGACATTGTTCGCAAGTGCGAGGGTTGCTAGTTCTACGCAAGACAAACAAATCTCCCAGCCCAAGAACTCCAAACTATCCCTATTTCTTGGCCATTAGCAGTATGGGGGCTCGACATGGTCAGGCCTTTCAAGAAAGCGCCAGGAGGGTTCACATATCTATTCGTCGCAGTTGACAAGTTCACCAAGTGGATTGAGGCAAAACCTGTTGCAACTATAACAGCGGCACGAGCAAAGGACTTCATCACAAGTATACTACACTGATTTGGGGTTCCTAGCCGCATAATCACCGATAATGGTACTCAGTTCACGGGCGGCGTATTCCAAGACTTTTGCGAAGATTTCGGCATCAAGATCTGCTATGCATCCGTGGCACACCCATGGAGCAACGGCCAGGTCGAACGCGCCAACGGTATGGTCCTACAAGACATCAAGGCTAGGATATTCGACCGACTACAACCATACACAGGCCGGTGGGTCCAAGAACTCCCATCTGTTCTCTGGTCACTCAAAACCACGGTTAGTCGGGCAACAAGAAAATCCCCTTTCTTCCTGGTCTATGATGCCAAGGCTATGCTACTGACAGAGTCACAGTTCAACTCTCCGCGAGTCCGGGCTTACTCCGAAGACATCTCAAATAATACCCGACTGGTCGAGCTAGATCAGTTGGAAGAAGCAAGGGACACCGCAACAATCCAGTCGGCAAGGTATCTTCAAGGCCTGCGTCGCTACCACAACTGCAATGTCCGTGGCCACGCCTTTTTGGTCGGGGATCTCGTCTTGAGGAAAATACAAACCACCAAAGACAGGCACAAATTATCTCCAATCTGGGAAGGGCTGTTCATTATAGCCGAGGTCACGCGGCCAAGCGCCTACCGACTAAAGACCGAAGACGGTGTTCTCATCAGCAACTCATGGAACATAGAACAGCTCCGCCCTTTCTATACCTGAGTTTTACAATTTTCCATGTGTACAGTTTCTCTGACTCACTACGCCGCTTGTATCAACCGAGTAGTGAGTCGGGGGCTGCATGTATATATGTGTTCTGTCAATAACATACGAGCTTATCACACTCCAGTTATAAAGCTTTACTACGACTGTTGCGTTTGCCCGAGTACAGCTTCTTACATTGAACGATTTTATAAGTTTTGAAGACTAACTTGGCATCGACTACATGGTCAAGTAAAGCTAATGACAACTGAGTGATAAACTTGGCAGCAGTGCACATATATTTACACATGTTTTCCTCAAAAGTTTATACATACTGAGTACATGATACGCTGCCCCTACAGACCCAGGTCTAGGGTAATTATCTCAGCAGTCGGCTTCGCCCAGGCAATCGGCTCTAGCGCCTCTTCGGGCGTCGTCTCCTCGGCAAACCCCTCCCTGATGGCTTCAATGTCTGTCCTCGAGTAGATGGATTTGGTCATCGCCAGGGTCTGGGCCACGCTGGCAATGACATGCTCATCCGAGTACTTCTTCAAGGCACTCGGTGCATCCTCAAGACGTGCCTATATTTGGGGGATCCTGCTGCAGCTGGTTCCCATAGGGCTGGGATCTATTAGGTCAAGGAGCCCTTTCACGGACCCGACGAAGGCTTCCCGTGACTCCCTGATGACTCTTATCTCCTCTGTGTAGAACTGATACTGGGCCTGGACATTGGCTCTCATGTCTGTCCAGGTCCACCGGCAAGTAAACTTGTCAGCCTCGGTTGCAGATGGAATGACTAATGGATTGGTTAAGATCACGGTCAGGTTGGGGACTTACTTTTGTAGTCGGCCTCCCACTTGGCTACGGTTTTCTCCAGTTCGGCTTTTTCTTCGCCGAGCTTGACGGTGGCCTCTTTTAACTCGGCCTTTTCCCGTTCGAGCTCGGAGTTTGCCTCTGTCAGGTCGGCCTTGACCTTGTCGAGCCTGGCCTTGGCTTCTTCGGCCTCCTTCAGCTGGGCTTCCCCCTCTGTTCGGGTCTTGAACTCGGCTTCAAGGGCTGCACGACAGATTAGTCATGGACTCAACCTTGCGGCCAGGACACAACTGGGCAGTCGGGAACAACGCAGCTGGAGAAATACATCAAGAGTTCAGTCGGGAAGATGCATTCGAGTGACTTACCTCTGATCTTCGCGGCTTGGGCCCTATTTTCATCCCTGAGCTGGGTGATGGCATCTGTCGGACCCGGGTTTGACCCCGAACCCTATGTGTGTACCGTGCTAGTCCCACGATCAATTGCTAGCACACACATTCAACATTGGCATCATAATCCATACATCACAGGTTCAGCTCACAGCAGTCCAATCATAAGTCGTACAAGAGTCTAGACTTTAGCGATTACATAGAGGCCGACCGGCCAAATAGAACAGCAAATTAACAAAGAGTTCAACAGCGGAAACAAGATAATAGAGGCACCGAAAACCAGCAAGTATGCCTCTGCCCGCCCACAGGCAACCAACCGGTAAGTCCTAGTAAGCACCGTCGTCGTCGTCTCCAAAACCCGCTGCATAGAAGTACCCGATTGTCGGGTCCTCCACAACCATCTCTAAAAAAAAGAAGTCACACAAGCGTGTGTGAGTACAATACGTACTCCGCAAGACTTATAGTGTTTGCAATGGTATCCCATAATATGTGAAGATAAACAAGGAATGGTCCAGGTCCTGCAGTTTGCATAAATCATAATATACATAGCGAAAACATTGTGGTTTTGCAACGAAATTTTTGTAAAACAAGCTAGCACAGCAAACAAGTATATAAGCATCAACCCCCTAGTGTTTCCAACCATATGGGCTCCCTGCCCATGCCAGCCATCAGTGGCAACACGCTGCCACAACCATCCCAGCGAACTCCCCGTTCGCACCAAGATCTTTTTGCAAAACAGTTTTCCCAAAATTTAAAACTACTACGGTGGAGAATTTCCCAAGTCGTCCATAACCGAGGACACGGCTATTCGAATAGTTTTAACTCTCGAGAGTGTGTACAACTGTACCCACATGACAAGGACAATATGAGTTACCACACAGGAGGCTCACACCATCAATGACAAAGCCTTTCCACCGTTGACCTAGCAATATCCCGTGCTTATGATCCATCCCTAGGGAGTTGGGAGGCCTCCCAAAATCCCCAAGGCTCATACAATGTGCTGGTCACCCTTGAACAATAATCAAGGTACCTTCGAGCTATGGACAACAACCATAACCCGCACTATCCCAATGTCAACAAAAAGGGCCTACTACTACCACCGGCGGGTCTATTGCTAGGTATCAACAATATACTAAGCTAGGAACTCCCCATCAGAGCCACATGTGGTTTGCACTGTGCTTCTTGGTTCTAGCTACACCATAGAATCGGTCCTTAGTGACCCGGGCGAGACAACCACCTAATCGATACCACAACAAGGCACCAAACACTACATCCACTCGCCCAAGTCCAAAAGCTTGTTTTCAGTTTTTGTTTTCCACCAAGAGCACAGGGGAAGAATACCCACTGTTCATTTCCACATTTTCGCAAATGCTTCTTTTTCCCAACATCCCAAAATCAAGTAACAAGTAGCCTTGATTAAAAAGCAAACTAAGCATACCTATAGACATCTTCCCAACCACATGAACCCAAGTTTCAGTGGCAACATAAGTGACAAGGAATTCATGATACTCAAGTAACAAGGACAGGGCATATGCAACAAGAGGTTAACTACCCAAGAATCCCACACATTTCTAAGTAAAACATCGCATGCATAATAGTTTGCAATCAATATAGTTTGTAAATTGAAATATAGGAGCAATTGATCAAGGGGGTGCTTGCCTTGTTCCTGGACTTCTTGGAACTCTTCTGATCCTTCCACAACCGGGTCAACAACGTCGTGTTCTACGAGAATACCAAACGAATGCAATGAAAACAACGGCAAAATTTAACAGTACAGGAAGTACAAATATTTTTACAGAATATGCAAGTGCATGATTTTAGATGAATTTAGGAAAAAGAATCGCTTGAATCCGAGTTCGTACGAGGGAGATACGGCTAAACGAAGTGTGCTCTGTCCTAAAATCGAAAATAAATGAGAAACAGCGTTTTCGCTCGACCGAACTGCAGAAACGGCTGAAAACATTCTACCGACTTAACGGGTGGTCTATTTGAGACGTTTTCGGTTCTAGGGCATCTTTATGGTACGAAACCTACATGTGTGCTGCTGTGAACCTAAGGACAACTCCCAAAAGTGGATATTCTCCAACTCGCTAGGATATTAATCGCGCACGCTCACATGTCACTAAAACGGCCTAACACGTGAAATCCACCGGGCGTAAAGTTTTAAACTAAGGCATTTGGAGGCGTGGAGGGTTTCTAGGGCCTAGGGGTCACTGGATGTACAAGTGTAACCTATGGGAAGGCTTCGGTAGCGGCGAACGCCTCGGTCCAAAAACGATGTCTTCGTACGCGCAACCTACACGTCTTCGCACGTTAACGATGACCGACAAAAACAGGAAAACGACAGCAGCTGCTCTACTCGTGGTTTTATCCCGTTCTAATGCTAGTGAGGCCAACCTGGCTTGCTTGGGGCTGATGGGGTGGCTGCTACTCACTCAAACACAAGCGCACCTAAGGTGCTCGGTGAAGGCCAAGCTAATACACGGCTTGTCTACCTCTGTCCTCTCATGCCCGAGTGCATGGCTAGCGCATGCAGGGCACGAGGAAGCTCTAGGGATCCTGCATGCAAGATCGAAGGGCTCTACTACAAGCGGCCATGCTCCGATTGAGCCTCATCCACACATATGGCCACGGTGGTGATGCTTGGGCGGATGGCAAAGGAATGGCATGACAGGCCAAGCCAAGGACGTGGGGAGAACAAGTGGCCTCCCAGGAATAAAAAGGAGGTACATGCAGAAACAGAAGCTCACCGAGGAGTGCAGGCGGTAGGGAGCGATGTTGAGGCGGTGATCGGCTCGGCAAAAGGGTTGCTCGCGATGGAGGCTGCAGTCAAGCACTGTGATGAGTTCAAAGAGTGAATGGAAGATGGTGATACCGCCAGGACAGCGCTAACTCACCAGGGCGCAGATTAGCGGCTGCAAGGTCACGGCGGCACCCGGTCGGCGTTGCAAGAGACGATGAGGCTGCGGTGGTGCTTGCTGCTTGCCGAGGGCGAAAACGGAGTTAGGTCGAGCAAGAACGCGTGGTGACACAGCTGAGACAAGGTAAAACTCACCGGAGCTCTCAGACGAAAAGCGTGTGCTCGCCGGCGCCGTGGGCGGCACCTCACGTTCTCAGCGAACCAAGGGACAATCCTTAGGGTCCTTGGCAGGTGAGAAAGAGGGCGAGCTGGGGAGGCAGGAGGGCATAGGCTTGGTTAAAAGGAAGGCAGGGAAGGAGAGGAGAGGGGAGGGGCGCTGCTCTGCTCCACGGTCTCGCGATGGCGTGTGCACGGGCAAGCGTGCAGCAGACAGATGGGACAGGGCAGGGCGCTGCTGAGGTTGCCGGGGTATCTCGCGAGGTCCCAAGGCGGCTCTCTGCCTCTCACACTCAAGTGGTCTAGGGCGCGCAGAGGAAGCCACCTGGCCGAGCCGCACGGGCGGAGAGAGATCCTCGCGTGATCTCGTTTGGACGATGGAGGACAGGGCATAGCCGATAGCATCACGTATCAACGATTCACGCCTAAGGACTATCTCTGGGTTGACGCCGAAACCAATCGGCCGATATGGACTCCTCGTAGCCGATGGCCGATGACAGACTGATACGAATCGATGATGTTATAAGTGAGAAGCAAACCGGCCGATTGCCGATAGCATTCGCATACCCGAGCATCGGCTAGAAGCTGATGACAACATAGGCGGAGTAAAAAGCCAGCTGACTGGCGCGGGCTCGGGAGAGAGGGAGTCCGGGCGCGAGCTCGAGGTCGGGAGAGAGAGAGTCCGGGCGCGAGCTCGAGGTCGGGAGAGAGAGAGTCCGGGCGCGAGGGCGCGGACTCAAGAGAGAGCCAAGTCCCCGGGCACGAGAAAAGGGCGCGGACTCGAGAGAAAGCCCTGGCGCGAGCAAGCGCGGGCGCGGGCGAAGGTCCGATCGGGAGGCGTCTGGTCCGATGGGAGGGATTCGGACCGTCCAATCCCCAAGAGGATGGTCCGATGGGGCAGCATGCATCCAACCGAAAGAAACTTGGGGACAAGGCTGGGTTTTTCATGCATGAAAGATGATATGAAGAGCATGCAGATGGGAAAACAGTTTTATGCACCAAAGATCCAAAGTGGGCTGTTACAGCATCCTTCAGCAAGGCTTCCCTCCCCGCGTGGTACTCCTCCATCGTGGCCTTTAGCACCCGGAGCTGCTCTAATTCCGTGAGGTGGGGGGCCATTTCGACCAAGTCTCAGTCATCTCCTCATTGCGATCGACAAGTTTCTGCTCAAGGAAAGAACAAGCCAAGAGTGGAGTCAGACGTCAACACAAGAAGACCACCATGACTCTGCCACAAGAATTATACCCCGACTCCCTAGGACCCGGTGATGGCGACGCGAAGCAAGCTTTCGTGTTTCCTTCTCGCCACAACCTCATCAAGCCTAAAACTCTTCACGGTTCCATCGGGCGCCGTCCAGGTGAACGTCCGAGGGAGCCTACGCAGAGGAGCTTCAATCCGAGGAAGGTTCGGGACCTCCGGCGGCAACGACGACGATGACCATGATGGAGATGGGGTCCCGGCCCCCACATCGGCGTTCTCTGCGGGCTTAGGGGTCGACTCGGGGGCTCCGACAATAGCCTCGGCAGCGGGCATTAGCTCACGGGCTGGGGCAGCGACCTCAGCAACTGCCCCTTGGTCAGGCGGCACCAGTGATCCCACGGTCGGGACCACCTCAATCTCCGTGACTGGGGGTACCATCGGCTCAGCGGGTGTGTTCGCCGGCGCTAGTTCGGCTGGGGCGGGCTCTTCAAGGGGAGCAGTCGGTGCGGTCTCCTTGTGATCGATATTGGCACACTTCCTGCATGCCGAAACACACATCAACGCTACTGCAACAGACAAGAATCCTAGAAGATTCAAAGCAGCATACCTCTTGGAGAACTTTAGCTTCCTGCTGGGCGATCCAGGTCCTGGTGGAGTGCTACCTCCGGTTGTCGGCCCAGCTGGCGAATCAGTCAGCGAAGACGTGGTAGCTAGAGGCGGCCCTGTTGGAGGCGTAGCCGACTCAGGCACCCACGTGCTTGGTGGATCCCACTCGGATCGTGGACTCACCAATGTTGGGCTCGAACCCACAGGTCTCAACCTAGGGCTTGATCGCCTGGGCGTCGCGGCGGTAGGGTCCTTTATCTTCAGCCCTCCTGCCACGGCGCGCGGCGTCATGGCCCCCTCGCCTCGATATAGAATGGGCTTCTTCCCCGCTCTCTTGGAGTCGGGCTGGCCAGCAGAGGGGCTCCTCGGCCTCTTCTTTGATTTGACGGCTGACAATGGGCACGCGTCCTCATCAAACTCTTCGTGCCACTACAGACGAGTCAACAAAATGCATCATATAATGCTGGACAACCGCAGACACAAGCCCACAGGCATCCATCACAGAAGAAGTTTAAAGATTACCTTGGTACGGGGCCGAATGAAGCTATCGGCCGCGACCCAGCAACTATCGTCTTCGGTCGCGATCACCCCTTCGGAGAAGTAACCGAATAGGGTCTCGGTCACTACACGCTTGTTGGCTGACTCGTTGCTTACTCGGTCAGGATCGTTTTTGCCCTTAAAAGCCCAGCCAAATGCACTCCTCAGCTTTAGCAGCTGGATGCGCCGAGTCAGGAAGCGACGAGCCATCTAAGGTCCTGTCAGGCCAGCCTTCTTGAGGTCATCTAACTTCACCAACAATTGATGCACCTGGCCCATCTCCTCAAAGGATGGCTCTGCTGACCAATTTGGTAAAACCACGGGCGGCAAGCCGGTGAATGGGCGCAAGGAGGGAGCCAGATCTGCGCAATAGAACCACTCCTTGTGCCAGCCTTTCAAGGAAGATTTCAAAGGAAGATCAAGATAGGTCTTCTTCCCATCACTCCTCAGCTAGAGACCAGCCCCCCAATCACACTAATATTATTCTTGGAGGGCTGGGGTTTGATGTGGAACAGATGCCGAAAGAAAATAAAATAGGGTTCCACACCCAAGAAGCACTCACAGAGAGTAACAAATATGGAGATCTGAAGAATCGAGTTGGGATTTAAATGCACCAACTCCAGCCCGTAGAAGTCAAGGACGCGGTGGAAGAAATCAGAAGAGGGAAGGCACAAGCCCCGACCAAAAAAAGAGGCGAAAACTACTGTTTCACCAAGTTAGGGATTTGGGACCGACTCACCTTTAGTTGGCCACCAATGAATCACCTCTTGGCTGGGCAACTTCAGTTGACTCTCCAGCAGCTTCAGCTTCACCGAGCCGCAATCTGAAATCGGCCAAGCACTTTTCGACGCACCCGCAAGATCCGAAGCTTTCGGCATGGCTGGAAGTGAGAAGATTTGGGGAAAAACGAATCGGGGGCTTGGAACAGATGAAGAGGATTTGAATCACCTAAGTTTAGGAGGGGACAGCAGCAGCTAACCCTAGCCGAGCGGGAAGCGAAAAGTTGGGCGCGAAGGTGGAAGACGAAGCGATTGGTTAATTTGGGGAAGATGAAGGAATCTTTTTCTCTCTCCCTGCTTTTTATAGAGCCGATGCCGACTAAATGGGCTTGGGCCTACACAGTTAGCACTGTGCCACCAAGATATGAGTTCCTACAGTAGCATGCTCCATGTGGGCCCCCCGCAGGCTGAGTTGAAATTAAAGCGCTGGTGCTACTAACAGGAGCCGATGAGATATACAGATATGCTTCATGAGAGAGCCTTATTGCTAAACATATATGTTTCGGTATCTATTTTATCCACCAGGTCCCGAGGATATATCCTTATAAGGATCACAAGCTAGTCTTCATTAAAATTGGGGATGCAGGTATCTCTATCGGGTACACCTGACCATGCAGTGGATTTATTTTCAAACAGTGGTACTCGGCCTACATGCGTGGCCACCAGTTGCCATGAGCAACATTATTCCGGCTGATATGATGCTGAAGAGTCTAAATTCCGAGTAGTGCACTACTCGGGAGAGACTATAAATATCTTTTCCCGCTGACATGATGCAGAGGAGTCTAACTTCTGAGTGGGATGCCACTCGGAAAAGACTATAAACCCTTTATTCCAGCTGACATGAAGCTGAAGAGTCCCATATATGAGTAGCATCCTACTCGGCAAGACTATAAACACACATTCCGACTGATATGAAGTCGAAGAATCCTATATATGAGTAGTTCCCTACTCGGCAGGACTATAAAGATTATTCCGGTTGACAGGATACCGAAGAATCTCATATACCAGTAGTAATCTACTAGGGAAAGATTATCAGGTTAAAGATCTTTGACTTTATGTTTAATTGTCTTCACAATTAAGCACAAAGTCGGGGGCTACACCTAATAGATACGCCTATTCGGTGCACACTATTCATACATCTACATGAAGCCCTTCATAGCCTCGCTGCCAGCTGACATGAAGCAGGACTCAGGAAGAAGACTCACTCGGATAAAGAGTACTTGGGAGCATCGCACTCAGGCAATCTTCACCGTGGAGGATGAGCACTCGGCATCAACTGTGACTCAACTATGAAGGTCTCAGGGGCTACTGTGGAGGCCATGGGCCCCGGGTACCTCATTACCAACATATGGGCCACTCGGATAGAGGATGGGCCGAACCATGCAGTTAGAGATAAGATAGCACCTGGCAGATTTTTACCTTGTATAATAAGGAAACACAGTCTTAGTCGGATAAGTCTCTATCTCTAAGAAGGATATCCCTTGGCCGTATCCGGCTGGGATCCTTATCATGTACCCCTGTCCCCTAGTATATAAAGGGAGGCAGGGCGCCCCATGAGGGCACGCAAGATCATTGATCACCAAACACCTTAGAGGAATAACACCTCAACTGGACGTAGGGTATTACCTCACATCGAGGGCCTGAACCAGTATAAAATCTCTCTGTGTTCCTCTGCAATCCACCGATTTTCCCTTCACCAAGTAGCCCTATAGTTTTATTGCCGGTGCAAAGCATCGACAGCCGAATTTGTATAGTATATTCATGATTAAGTCCTTTGCTCGTGCCACTGTTATAGTTGCAACGGGTTTTGCCTCAATCCACTTGGTGAATTTATCCACCGCGATGAATAGATGTGTGAACCCTCCTGGCGCTTTCTTGAAAGGCCCGACCATGTCGAGCCCCCATACTACGAATGGCCAAGAAATGGGGATAGTTTGGAGTTCTTGGGCTAGGAGATTTGTTTGTCTTGCGTAGAACTGGCAACCCTCGCACTTGCGAATAATTTCTTTTGCGTCTGTTGCTACTATGGGCCAGAAAAATCCCTACCGGTAAGCCTTTCCGACTAACGTCCTGGATGCGGCATGGTTGCCACATATACCTAAGTGGATCGACTGCAGGATCTGCTTGCCTTCCTCAGTGGTGACGCAACGCATGAGGACACCGGATGCGCTCCTTCGGTACAGGTCTTCTCCGACTAGTAGAAAGCTTTTGCTTCAACGCTTGATTTGTTTGGCTTGACTGCGATCGTCTGAGAGGTTGTCGTCCAGGAGAAATTTGACAACAGGGGCCGCCAGTCTTGACATATGTGCAGCACCTCGTCTGTAGCCGAGCTAGGTTCGCCTCCCGACTGCTCCGGCGCCGGTTTCTTCTTGACTGATGGCTCCATGAGTTGCTCGACAAAGATTCCAGTCAGAACCGCTTCTCGTTTGAATCCCATATTTGCCAGTTCGTCTGCCGTGTCATTGTATTGGCGTAGGACATGTGTTATTTCCAGCCCATCGAACTTGTTTTCTAGCTTGTGGACCTCCTGACAGTATGCCGCCATGGTATCATCGAGACAGGTCCAGTCTTTCATGACTTGGTTCACCACGAGTTGAGAATCCCCGCGTAGAACCAGTCGACATATGCCGAGTGATATAGCAATCCGGAGCCCGTGGATAAGTGCCTCGTACTCGGTGATGTTGTGGGAAGCCGGGAGGTGGATTTGTAGAACATACTTGAGTTTTTCGCTGGTGGGGGATGTCAATATGACTCCAGCCCAGGCGCCGCCGATCCATAGAGAACCGTCGAAGTATATTGTCCAGTACTCCAGCTTCGCTGTTGATGTAGGCAGTTGAACTTCTGTCCACTCGGCCACAAAGTCGGCTAGAGCTTGTGATTTAATTGCTGTTCGTGGCTGAAAGGTGATATCGAACGCCATCAGCTCGAGTGCCCATTTAACGATTCGGCCGGTGGCCTCGCGATTATGAAGGACATCCCCGAGTGGAAACGATGTGACCACCATGACTTGATGTGCTTGAAAGTAGTGCACCAGCTTCCGGATTGTGATGAGTAGGCCATATAACAGCTTCTGGACGTGTGGATATCTCATCTTCGAGTCGGCAAGAACCTCGCTGACAAAGTAAACTAGCCGTTGTATTTTCTGGATGTGACCCTGTTCGGATCACTCGACCACCAGCACCGTGCTGACTACCTGAGTGGTTGCCGCCAGATAGAACATTAGCAGTTCTTGGGGCATAGGTGATGCCAACACGGGAGGTGATGTGAGAAATTGTTTGAAGTCTTCGAAGGCTTGTTGGGCGTCCGGAGTCCATTGGAAATTGTCCGCCTTTTTGAGTAGCTTGAAGAAGGGCATACCCCATTCGCCCAGTCGGGAAATAAATCAGCTGAGTGCCGCCATGCAGCCTATCAGCTTCTGGACATCCTTCTGGTTGGTCGGGGGAGCCATGTTCATTATGGCGTTGACTTTCTCCGGGTTTGCCTCGATGCCATGATGCGAGACGATGAAGCCAAGTAACTTGCCGGATGGCACACCGAAGGCGCATTTTTTCGGGTTCAACTTCATCTTGAATCGTCGAAGATTTTGTAAGGTTTCATCCAGGTCAGTAATTAGGTCTTCTTTGGACTTGGTCTTGATCACCACATTGTCGACGTAGGCTTCCATGTTGCACCCGATCTGAGTGTGCAAGCAGCGCTGAATTGCCCGTTGATAGATTGCTCCAGCATTTTTAGACCGAACGGCATTGTGATGTAGGAGTACACTCCAAACAGCGTGATGAAAGATGTCTTTAAGCAGTCTTCCTCCCTTAGGCTAATTTGGTGGTATCCCGAGTAACAGTCAAGAAAGCTGAGTAGGTCGCACCCGGCCATGGAATCTACCACCTGATCTATCCTGGGAAGACCAAATGGGTCCTTGGGGCACGCCTTGTTGAGATCGGTGTAGTCGATGCACATGCGCCATTTACCGTTTTTCTTCCGGACCAGAACTAGGTTTGCCAGCCAATCCGGGTGATAGACCTCCTTGATGAACCCGGCTGCGAGGAGCTTGGTGATCTCCTCCTGAATAGCATCCTTGCGGTCTTGAGCGAAGCACCATAGCCGTTGCTTGACTAGCTTGGCGTCTGTCTTCACATTGAGGGCATGCTCGATCACCTCCCTTGGTACGCCCAGCATGTCGGACGGTTTCCACGCAAATATATCCTTGTTGGCTTAGAGGAAGGTGACGAGCATGTCTTCCTATTTGGGGTCGAGTCCGCTCCCGACTAGGGAAGTCTTGGAGGGGTCGGAAGGGTCCAGGGGGATCTTCTTCATGTCAGAGTCCGCTGAAATTTCTGACTTTGCCACCTTTTTTGTCGGAACTTGATCTTGCTCGACTTCTGCTGTGATGGCCTGCCGAATGCTATTGCGCCCAACTGCCACCTCTTGTGATTGAGCCAATTCGCAGCTTTCCTTGTCGCAGGTGAAAGCTTGCTTGACGTCGCTGCGGAGGGAGAGGACTCCTGTTGGCCCAGGCATCTTGAGTACCATATATGTATAGTGCGGTATTGCCATAAATTTGGCGAGTGCCGGTCGTCCGAGTATCGCGTGGTACGCGGTCTCGAAGTCGGCGACCTCGAAGCAAACGTTTTCCGTGCGGAAGTTATCCCGCGTGCCGAAGGTTAATGGTAATGTGATCTGCCCAAGTGAGGTTGATGACAGGCCGAGAATTATCCCATGGAAGGGCGCAGTGCTCGGCCGTAATTCTGAACGAGGAATTTTCATCTCGTCCAAAGTCTTCGCGAATAAGATGTTGAGCGCGCTGCCTCCGTCGATGAGGGTTTTCTTCAGCCTGATATTTCTAACGACCGGGTCCAGGACGAGTGGATAGCGTCCCGGGTGCGAAACCCGATTTGGGTGATCTGCGCGGTTGAAGGTAATGGCCATCTCTGACCAGCGCAGGTACTGGGGGTGTCCGTCATAGAAACAGTGTTGATGTCGCGCGCTGATAGCTTCTGTTTGCGCTTGGACTCGTAGGCAGATGGCCCTCCGAAGATATGGTGGAGCTCGGTTGAGGATCTTGGAAATCGCCGGCCAAACCCTGATATGGCTTGTCTTTGTCCTTGTCAGCGCCAGATGATGAAGCCTGCTCGGAGGCAAACTTCTTAAGCATGTAGCAGTCTTTGGCCATGTGCTTGCCCTTGGGGTGGAAGGGGCATGGCCCGCTCTTGACTTTTTGGTAGTTGTTATTCCGCTGGGGCCGCGACCGAATGCGCTCCATGTTGGCTACCTCGTTGTCCGACTTCCGCTTGCGGCTGGCAGACTTGTTTTGAGATGGCTCGCTGTCGGCTTTTGCCTTCTGATCTTTTTGTCGGGGCTCCTTCTTTTCGTCGAAGGCCTCGGTGACTGCTTCAGCCGAGTCGACATATTTGTTAGCCATGTCGAAGAGGGCCCGGACTGTGGATGGTGGCTTCCGAGTGAACTTTGCGATGAACGGGGCGTCCTTTACTCCCTTGCGGAAGGCGGCGATGACAGCCTCGTCCTTGATGGTTGGAATTTGGTTGCGCTTCTCGGAAAACCTCTTGCTGAATTCGTGCAGAGACTCGTTCTTCTTTTGGTGCAGCTGATAAAGATCGTGCTCTAATGATGGCCTCTCGTAGGTCCCCTGGAAGTTAGCGATGAACCGCTCCCTGAGTTGTCCCCAGGAACCGATCGACCGCCTCGGGAGGCCTGACAGCCATGTCCTCGCCGAGTCAGCTAGAGCGACTAGGAGGTAGTTGGCCATGGATTTACTATCACCTCCGACTGCGCGAACTGCCAGGGTGTATACGGTGAGCCAGGACTCGGGGTTGGTTTTGCCATCGTATTTCTCGATCCCCGTAGGCTTGAAGCCCGACGGCCAGTCAACCTCCTAAGGCTCCCGTGTGAAAGTGGGAATGCCTTCATCTTCGTCAGGGCTCCGGCTCCGTCTGGGGCGGCGTAACCGCTCGTGGTGGAGACCGAAGCGTTCGTTTTCATCCTCCATTCGGCGACTCTCATCTTCTTCGCGTTCTTCGCGCCGGGCGTTTATGGTATGGTGAAGGTCGCGTTGTAGTCGAACTTGAAGGTCTTGATTGGGTCGGCGGTTGAACTAGTGGCACTGCCGGTTGTTGTTGGTGCCGCCGAGTGAGGTTTTTCCGGACTCCTCGCGTGGCCGACTAGAGCTGGCTGCCCGGCGTAGAGTTGACGCCGATGATCCTGCCGCCGGAGAACCCGACCGGTTGGTTGGTATAACTGTGTCACTCGACTGCTGTTGCTGCTGACAGGCGGTAGCTGTGATCATCGCCTTGATCTTGGCGATAGTCGGGGTGGCCTGATGGTCAGGCCTGAGCTAGAGTGTATCCAGCAAGGTTGCGGCGGCCACGACGTTCTGTTGTGGTGTGACGAAGACGTCGTGGTCGCCGACTTTGGTCTGGAGGATCTGCTACTAGGCAACTCACCTAGCCTATCGTAGCCCATCATTGCGAGCCTCGCGGTTGGCTTCCGCCTGTTGTCTTAGTCGGCGGTCCTCCTCTTGTTCCTCTTGCGCTCGACGAATCTCCTGTGGGGGCGTTGATGCCATGAAGATTTTGCGGGGGATGAGGAGACCCGCTAAACTGGTGACCGAACTAGAGTTTGAACTGGTGTCTAACTGGGAGTCGGAGTCCGTGTAGTTGAGTGGAGTAAGAATCGCCCCGATTATCCTAGATCCAATCTGAAACGGCCCAGGGCCATGTCCAAACTGAAGCGCAGGAGATTAGGAGTGCCGCACGGGATGCGGTTGTGTGACGTTGCCGAATCCGAGTGGGGAATTGAGGATCTCCCTCCTTCCTTGCCTGACCTGAGTCGACTCTAGGCCTGACTCGGGCCGAACGCCGGCAGAGAGAGTTGTCCCGTGGCTCAGCGACGCAGAGAGTTGGTGCTGCGGCTTGATGATGATTGTCACTGCATCTGGTGGGCCGACTGTCAATGCTTTGCACCGGCAATAAAACTATGGGGCTACTCGGTGAGGGTGAATTCGGTGGACTATAGAGGAACACAAGAGAATTATGCTGGTTCAGGCCCTCAAGATGAGGTAATACCCTACGTCCAGTTGAGGTGTTATTCCTCTCAGGTGTATGTAGATCGATGATCTGGTTGCTCTTGTTGTGCTTGCCCTGAGGGGCGCCCTGCCTCCCTTTATATACTAGGGGACAGGGGTACATGATAAGGATCCCAGTCGGATACGACCAAGGGATTTCCTTCTTAGAGATAGAATCCTATCCGACTAAGACTATGTTTCCTTTTTATACAAGGTACAGCCTGCCGGGTGCTATCTTATCTCTAATTACATGGTCAGGCCCATCCTCTATCCGAGTGGCCCACGTACTGGTAATGAGGTACCCAGGGCCCATGGCCTCCACAGTAGCCCCTGAGACCTTCATAGTTGAGTCACAGCTGATGCCGAGTGCTCGTCCTCCACGGTGAAGGTTGCCCGAGTGCGGTGCGCCCGAGTACTCTTTGTCCGAGTAAGTCTTCTCCCGAGTCCTGCTTCATGTCAGCTGGCAGCGAGGCTATGAAGGGCTTCATGTAAATATATGAATAGTGTGCGCCGAATAGGCGCACCTATTAGGTGTAGCCCCCGACTTTGTGCTTAATTGTGAAGACAATTAAACATAAAGTCAAAGATCATTAACCTAGAAGTCTTTCCCGAGTAGATTACTACGGGTATTTGTGACTCTTTGGTATCATGTCAACCGGAATAGTCTTGCTGAGTAGAAGACTACTCGTATGTAGGACTCTTCGACTTCATGTTAGTCGGAATATGAGATTATAGTCTTGCCGAGTAGGATGCTACTCGTATATGGGACTCTTTAGCGTCATGTCAGCTGGAAAAAAGGAGTTTATAGTCTTTTCCGAGTGGCGTCCCACTCAAAAGTTAGACTCTTCCGCATCATGTCAGCAGGAAAAGATATTTATAGTCTCTCCCAAGTAGTGCACTACTCGAAAGTTAGACTCTTCCGCATCATGTCAGCGGGTAAAATGTTGCTCATGGCAACTGATGGCCACGCATGTAGGCCAAGTACCACTTTATGAAAACAAATCCATGGCGTGGTTAGGTGTACTCGAGAAAGATACCTGCATCTCCAATTTTAATGAAGACCAGCTTGCGATCCTTATGAGGATGTATCCTCGAGACCTGGTGAATAAAATAGATATCCAAACATATATGTTTAGCAATAAGGCTCTCATGAAGCATATCTGTTTACCTCATCGGCTCCTGTTAGCGGCATCAGCACTATAATTTCAACTCAGCCTACGGGCAGCCCACATGGAGCATGCTACTGTAGGAACTCATATCTTGTTGGCCCAGTGCTAACTGTGTAGGCCCAAGCCCATTTAGTCGGCATCGGCCCTATAAAAAGACGGGGAGAGAGAAAAAGATTCCGTCGTCTTCCCCAAATCAGCCAATCTCTTCATCTTCCATCTTCGCGCCCAACTTTTCGCCTCCCACCCGGCTAGGGTTAGCTGCTGCTATTCCCCACCCGAACTCGGGCGATTTCAATCCTCCCCGTTTGCTCCAAGCCCCCGATTTGCTTTTCCCCAAATCTCATCGCCTTCAGTCATGCCGAAGGCTTCGAATCTTGCGGGGGCGCCGGGAAGTTTTTGGCTGTTGTCAGATTGTGGCTCGGTGAAGCTGAAGCGGCTGGAGAATGAACTGAAGTTGCCCAGCCAAGAGGTGATTCGCTGGCTGCCGGCCAGGGATGAGTCGAGCCCAAGTCCCCGACCTGGAGAAATAGTAGTTTTCGCCTCCTTTTTCGATCGAGGCTTGTGCCTTCCATCTTCTGATTTCTTCCGCCGCATCCTTGATTTCTACGGGCTGGAGTTAGTGCATCTGAACCCCATCTCCATTCTTCATATCTCTATTTTCGTCACTCTGTGTGAGTGCTATTTGGGTGTGGAACCCCATTTCTTCTTCTTCAGGCATCTATTCCACATTAAGCCTCAGCCCTCCAAATCTAACATTAGTGTAATCGGGGGGGCTGGTCTTCAATTGAGGGGTGATAGGAAAAAGTCGTATCTTGATCTTCCCTTGAAGTCCTCCTTGAAAGGCTGGCACAAGGAGTGGTTCTATTGCGCAAATCTGGCACCCTCCTTGCAGCCATTTACCGGCCTGCCGCCGGTGTTTTCGCCGAATTGGTCGGCGGACCCGACCTATGAGGAGATGGGTCAAGTGCACCTGCTGTTAGCGAAGCTAGATAACTTCAAGAAGGCCGGCCTGACTGGTCCCTGGGTAGCTAGGCAGTTCCTGACCCGGCGCTTCCAGCCCCTGAAGCTGAGGAGCGCGTTCGGCTGGGACTACCAGGGAAAAAATGACCCTGACCGAGTTAGTCGGGAGTTGGCCGACGAGCGGAAGGTGACGGAGACCTTGTTTGGATACTTCTCTAGCGGGGTAATCGAAACCGAAGACAAGAAGAGACGCATTGCGTCTTTCAGGCACAACCGGCCTCGGACCGTGGTAACATCCATCTTCCCTTCGTAGCGTATGCTTGTGGGCTCAATTGTCTGAGTTTCCAGCAGCACTTAATGTATCTTGCTGATTTTCTTGTAGTGGTGCGTGGAGTTTGATGAAGACTACTGTCCATTGTCGGCCGTCGCATCGAAGAAGAGGGCGAGGAGTCCCTCCGCTGCCCAACCCGACTCCAAGAGAGCGGGGAAGAAACCGATTTTATATCGGGGCGAGGGGGCCATGACGGCACGCGCCGTGAGCGGAAGCTTGAAAATAAAGGACACCGCTGGCGCGACGCCCATTCGATCGAGCCCCAGGTTGAGACCTGGGAATTTGAGCCCGACATCGTCGAGCCTGGTCGTAGCGCCGGCGAGGGGCCGGCAGGAGCAAACGCCGCCAGGAGCGGAGGCGCCCGAGCCGACCGTACCAGAGTCGGGGCCGACTCTGGTTGATGCGCCACCGCCAACTAAGACGCCGGCCAGGCTGACTGCCGGAGCTAGCGCTCCGCCGGGGAGCAAGTCGCCCGGCAGGAAGCTGAGGTTCTCCAAGAGGTGCGATGCTCCGGGTCTTCTGAAGTCTTTGTGTGTTGAAGTAATGTCTTGATGTCATGCTGCGTCGTGCAGGAAGCGGGCCGATATCGATCTCAAGGAGATCGACTCGACTGCTCCACTTGATGTGCCTGCCCCAGCCGAGCTAGCGGCCGCGAACACACCTGTTGAGCCGGCGGCCAGCCTGGTCGCTGAGACCGAGGTGGCTCCGACTATAGGGCCGCTGCCGCCACCCGACCGAGAGGTGGCTGCTGAGACTGAGGCCCCAGCCCCCGAGGTGCCGCATGTTGCGGAAGCCGCGGACGGAGCCCCTGAGCCGGTCCCCGAAGTCGTGGGGGAGGGCGGTGCTGAGGCCAGGACCTCGTCGCCGTCGTGGTTGTCGTCGTCGCCGTCGCCGCCACCGCCGCCGCCTCCGGAGATCCCACATTTGCCTCGGATCGAAGCTCCTCCACGTGTGATGCCCCGGACCTTTACGTGGACAGCTCGCGACGGTACCGTGAAAAGCTCTAGGCTCGATGAAGCCGTTGCAAGGAGAGAGTGCGAAAGCCTGCTTCGTGCCGCCATCAGCGGGTCCCAAGGGGTCGCGGTATGATTCTTGTAGTAAAGCTCTGGTAATCTTCGTGTTTTGATGTCTGACTCCGTCCTTGATTCGTCTTTTATCTTGGGCAGAAACTTGTTGACCACAATGAGGCGATGACGGAGATCTTGGTCGAGGTAGCTCCCCACCTCGCAGAGTTGGAACAGCTCCGGGCCTTGAAGGCCGAGATGTAGGAGTGTCATGCAGGGAGGGAGGCTTGGTTGAAGGGCAGCGCCGATCAACTCAGGGCGGAGACATGGGCCCTAGCCAGGAAGATCAGAGGTAAATTCCTCGAGTATATCTTCCCGACTGAACCATTGATGTATTCATCCAGCTGCGTTGTTCCCGACTACCTAGTTGTGTCATGACCGCATGGTTGAGCTCTTAGCTAATCTGTGGTGCAGACCTTGAAGCGGAGTTAAAGACCCGAACAGAGAGGGAATCGCAGCTGAAGGAGGCCGAAGAAGCCAAGGCCGAGCTTGAGAAGGTCAAGGCCGACCTAACAAAGGCCAACACCGAGCTTGACCGGGAGAAGTCTGAGTTAGAGAAGGCCATCGTCAAGCTTGGTAAGGAGAAGGCCGAACTAGAGAAAACCGTGGCCGGGTGGGAGGCCGACTACGAAAGTAAGTCCTCAACCCGACTGTGATCTTAGCCAATCCATTAATTATCCTGTGTGTAGCCGAATTTGACAAGCTTACTTGCCGGCTGATCTAGGCAGACATGAGAACTAATGTCCGGGCCCAGTATCAGTTCTACACGGAGGAGATAAGGTTGATCAGGGAGTCACGGGAGGCCCTCGTCGGGTCCGTGAAAGGGCTCCTTGACCTTATAGATCCCCGCCCGGTGGGAACCAGCTGCAGCAGAATCCCTCAGATAGTGGGGCGTCTCGAGGATGCACCGAGTGCCTTGAAAAGGTACTCGGATGAGCGTGTTGTCGCCGGCGTGGCCCAGACCCTAGCGATGACCAAATCCATATACCCCAGGGTGGATATTGAAGCCATCGGGGAGGGGTTTGCCGAAGAGACGACGCCAGAGGAGGCGCTGGAGCTGATCGCCCGGGCGAAGCCGATTGCAGAAATAATTACCCGAGACCTGGGTCCGTGAGGGCAATATGTCATGTAGTTGGGACATATGAACTTGTATAAACAAGTATGTGTAAATATGTGTGCAACGCCGCCAAGCTTATTATTCAGTTGTCATTAGCTTTACTTGACCGTGTAGTATGCACCGAGTTAGTCTGTCAGAACTTAATAAAAACGTTCGAAGTAAGAGGCTGTACTCAGGCAAACGTGACAGTTGTAGTAAGGCTTCATAACCGAAGTGAAATAAGCTCGTATGTTATTGACAACGCACATATATACATGCAGCCCCCGACTCACTACTTGGTTGATACAAGCGGCGTAGTGAGTCAGAAGAACTGTACACATGAAAATTATAGAACTCAGGTATAGAAAGGACGTAGCTGTTGTATGTTCCATGAGTTGTTGATGAGAACGCCGTCTTCGGTCGTCAATCGGTAGGCACCTGGCCACGTAACCTCGGCTATAATGAACGGCCCTTCCCAGATTGGGGATAATTTATGCCTGTCTTTGGTGGTTTGTATTTTCCTTAGAACGAGATCCCCGACCAAAAAGGAGCGGCCACAGACATTGCGATTGTGGTAGCGACGTAGGCCTTGAAGATACTTTGCCAACTGGATAGTTGCGGTGTCTCTTGCTTCTTCCAGCTGATCTAGTTCGACCAGTCGGGTATTGTTGGAGTCATCTTCTGAGTAGGCCCGGACTCGTGGAGAGCCGAACTGTAACTCGGTAGGTAGCATAGCCTCGGCACCGTAGACCAGAAAGAAAGGGGATTGCCCTGTTGCCCGACTAACCGTGGTTCTGAGGGACCAGAGAACGGATGGCAGTTCTTGTACCCACCGGCCCGCATATGGTTGTAGTCGGTCGAATATCTTGGCCTTGATTCCTTGTAAGACCATACCATTGGCTCGTTCAACCTGCCCGTTGCTCCGCGGGTGTGCCACGGATGCATAGCAGATCTTGATGCCGAAATCGTCGCAGAAGTCTTGGAATACGCCCGCCGCGAACTAAATGCCGTTGTCAGTGATGATGCGGTTAGGGACTCCGAACCTGTATAATATACTCATGATGAAGTCCTTTGCTCGTGCCACTGTAATTGTTGCAACGGGTTTGGCCTCAATCCACTTGGTGAACTTATCCACCACGACGAATAAATGTGTGAACCCGCCTGGCGCTTTCTTGAAGGGCCCGACCATGTCGAGCCCCCATACTGCAAATGGCCAGGAGATGGGGATAGTTTGGAGTTCCTGGGCTGGAAGGTTTGTTTGTCTTGCGTAGAACTGGCAACCCTCGCACTTGCGAACGATGTCTTTGGCGTCTGTTACTGCTGTGGGCCAGAAAAATCCCTGCTGGTAAGCCTTTCCGACTAACGTCCTGGATGCGGCGTGGTTGCCACATATGCCCGAGTGGATCGAGTGCAGGATCTGCTTGCCCTTCTCGGTGGTGACACAGCGCATGAGGACACCGGATGCACTCATTCGGTACAGGTCTTCTCCAACTAGTAGGAAGCTTTTGCTTCGACGCTTTATCTGCTCGACTTGACTGCGATCTTCTGGGAGTTCGTCGTCCATGACAAATTTGACAACAGGAGTCCTCCAGTCTTGATATATGTGCAGCACCTCATCTGTGGTCGGGGTAGGCTCGCCTCTCGACTGATCCGGTGCCGGTTTCTTCTTGACTGATGGCTCCATGAGTTGCTCGACAAAGATTCTAGCTGGAACTGCCTCTCATTTGGATCCCATGTTTGCCAGCTCGTCTGCTGCGTCGTTGTATTGGCGCAGGACATGTGTGATTTCCAGCCCGTCGAACTTGTTTTCCAGCTTGCGGACCTCCTGACAGTATGCCACCATGGTGTCATCGAGATAGGTCTAGTCTTTCATGACTTGGTTTACCACGAGTTGAGAATCTCCGCGCACAACCAGTCGAAGTATGCCAAGTGATATAGCGATGCGGAGCCCATGAACAAGTGCCTCGTACTCGGCGATGTTGTGGGAAGCCGGGAAGTGGATTTGTAGAACGTACTTTAGTTTTTCTCCAGTGGGGGACGTCAATATGACTCCGGCCCTGGCGCCACCAATCCGTAGAGAACCATCGAAGTACATTGTCCAGTACTCTAGCTTTGCTGTTGGTGTAGGTAGTTGGACTTCTGTCCACTCGGCCACGAAGTCGGCTAGAGCTTGAGACTTGATTGCTGTCCATGGCTGAAAGGTGCTGTCGAACGCCATCAACTCGAGTGTCAATTTAGCGATTCGGCCAGTGGCCTCGCGATTATGAAGGACATCCCTGAGTGGAACTGCTGTGACCACTATGACTTGGTGTGCTTGGAAATAATGCACCAGCTTCCGGACTGTGATCAGTAGGCCATATAGCAGCTTCTGGACCTGCGGATATCTCGTTTTGGAGTCGGCAAGGACCTCGCTGACGAAGTAGACTGGCCATTGTATGTTTTGAATATGACCTTGTTCGGATCGCTCAACCACCAGCACCGTGCTGACTACCTGTGTTGTTGCCGCCAGATATAGCATTAGCGGTTCCTGGGGCAGAGGTGACACCAACACGGGGGGTGATGTGAGGAATTGTTTGAAGTCTTCGAAGGCTCGCTGGGCTTCCAGAGTCCATTGGAAATTGTCGGTCTTTTTGAGTAGCTTGAAGAAGGGCATGCCCTGCTCGCCCAGTCGGGAGATAAATCGGCTGAGTGCCGCCATGCAACCTGTCAGCTTCTTGACGTCTTTGAGGTTAGTCGGGGGTGCCATGTGCCTGATGGCGTTGACTTTCTCCGGGTTGGCCTCGATGCCGCTGTGCGAGACGATGAAGCCGAGTAACTTTCCGGATGGCACACCGAAGGCGCATTTTTCCGGGTTCATCTTCATCTTGAATCTTCGAAGGTTTTGGAAGGTCTCTTCCAAGTCAGCGATGAGGTCTTCTTTGGACTTGGTCTTGATCACCACATCGTCGACGTAGGCTTCCACATTGCGCCCGATCTGAGTGTGCAGACACCGCTGAATAGCCCTTTGATAGGTTGCGCCAGCGTTCTTCAGACCGAATGGCATTGTGATATAGCAGTACGCTCCAAACGGTGTGATGAAAGATGTCTTCAAGCAGTCTTCTTCCCTCAGGCTGATTTGATGGTATCCTGAGTAGCAGTCGAGAAAACTGAGTTGGTCGCACCCTGCCGTGGAGTCAACCACCTGATCTATCCGAGGAAGACCAAATGGGTCCTTGGGGCACGCTTTGTTGAGGTCGGTGTAGTCGACGCACATGCGCCATTTACCGTTTTTCTTTCGGACCAGAACTGGGTTTGCTAGCCAGTCCGGGTGGTAGACCTCTTTGATGAACCCGGCTGCGAGGAGTTTGGTAATTTCCTCCCGGATAGCATCTTTGCGGTCTTGAGCGAAGCGCCACAGCCGTTCCTTGACTGGCTTGGCGTCTGTCTTCACGTTTAGGGCGTGCTCGATCTCCTCCCTTGGTACGCCCGGCATGTCGGACGGTTTCCACGCGAAGATATCCTTGTTGGCTTGGAGGAAGGTGACAAGCGCGTCTTCCTATTTGGGGTCGAGTCCGGTCCCGACTAGAGCAGTCTTGGAGGGGTCGGAAGGGTCCAGGGGGATCTTCTTCGTGTTAGAGTCCGCTGAGATTCCCGACTTCACTACTTTTTTCGCCGGAACTTGATCTTGCTCAATTTCTGTTGTGATGGCTTGCCGAATGTTGTCGCACCCGACTGCCGCCTCTTGTGTTGAGCCAGTTCGCAGCTCTCCTTGTCACAGGTGAAGGCTTGCTTGACGTCGCTGCGGAGGGAGAGGACTCCTGCTGGTCCAGGCATCTTCAGCACCATGTATGTATAGTGCGGTATCGCCATAAATTTGGCGAGTGTTGGCCGTCCGAGTATCGCGTGGACGCAGTCTCGAAGTCGGCGACCTCGAAGCAGACGATTTTTGTGCGGAAATTATCCCGCGTGCCAAAGGTTACCAGCAAAGTTATCTGCCCGAGTGGAGTTGATGACAGGCCGGGAATTATCCCGTGGAAGGGCGCGGTGCTCGGCCGTAGTTCTGAATGAGGAATTTTCATCTCGTCCAAAGTCTTGGCGAACAGGATGTTGAGCGCGCTGCCTCCGTCGATGAGGGTTTTCTGCAGCCTGATGTTTCTGACGACCGGGTCAGGACGAGTGGATAGCGTCCCAGATGGGAAACCCGATCGGGGTGATCTGCGCGATTGAAGGTGATGGCCATCTCTGACCAGCGCAGGTATTGGGGGGTGTCAGCCGTGGAGACCGTGTTGATGTCGCACGCTAAAAGCTTCTATTTGCGCTTGGACTCATATGCGAGTGGTCCCCCGAAGATATGGTTGAGCTCGGCTTGAGGATCTTGGAAGTCATCAGCCGGGCCCGAGTCTGGCTTCTCTTTGTCTTTGTCGGCGCCAGACGATGAAGTCTGCTTGGAGGCATACTTTTTGAGCATATAGCAGTCTTTGGCCGCGTGCTTTCCCTTGGGGTGAAAGGGGCATGGCCAGCTCATGACTTTCTGGTAGTCGTTGTTCCACTGGGGCCGCGACCGGCTGCACTCCATGTTGGCCAACTCGTTGTCCGACTTCCGTTTACGGCTGCCGGACTTGTTTTGAGATGGCTCGTTGTCGGCTTTCGCCTTCTGTTCTTTCTGTCGGGGCTCCTTCTTCTCGTCGAGGGCCTCGGCGACCGCTTCAGCCGAGTCAGCGTATTTATTGGCCATGTCGAAGAGCGCCCGGACTGTGGATGGTGGCTTCCGAGTGAATTTTGTAATAAGCGGAGCGTCTTTTACCCCTTTGCGAAAGGCGGCGATGACGGCTTCATCTTTGACAGTTGGGATTTGGTTGCACTTCTCGGAAAACCTTTTGATGAATTCGCGCAAAGACTCTTTTTCTTCTGGTGCAGTTGATAAAGATCGTGCTCCGAAGCGGGTCTATCGTAGGTACCTTGGAAATTAGCGATGAACCGCTCCCTGAGTTGTCCCCAGGAATCGATCGACCGCCTCGGGAAACCTGTCAGCCATGTCCTCGCCGAGTCGGCTAGCGTGACTGGGAGGTAGTTAGCCATGACTCTGCTGCCGCCCCCAGCAGCTCGGACTGCCAGGGTGTAAACGGTAAGCCAGGACTCTGGGTTTGTCTTGCCGTCATACTTTTCGATCTCGGTGGGCTTAAAGCTAGTCGGCCACAAGACGTCCTGTAGCTCCCGAGTGAAGGCTGGGATGCCTTCGTCTTCGTGAGGGCTCCGACTTCGATCTTGGCGATGTAGTCGCTCGTGGTGGATGCCGAAGCTTTCGTTTTCGTCTTCCAGTTGGCGGCGTTCATCTTCTTCGCGTTCTTCGCGTCGGGCGTTTATGGTGTGACGAAGGTCTCGGTGCAGTCGAACTCGGAGGTCCTGATTGGGTCGGCGATCGTAGTGGCGACGCCGCCGGTTGTTATTATTGGTATTACCGAGCGTTGTTTGCCGGGACTCTTCGCGTTGCCGACTAGAGCCGGCCGCCCAGCGTCGTGTTGATGCAGATGAGCCTGCCGCCGGAGAACCCGACTGGTTGGTCGGTATAGCAGTGTCGCCCGACTGCTGTTGCTGCTGATAGGCAGCCACTGTGATCATCACCTTGATCTTGGCAATAGTCGGGGTGGCCTGGTGATCGACCCCGAGCTGGAGTGTGTCCAGCAGAGTCGCTACGGCCACAACGTTCTATTGTGGCATGACAAAGACGTCGTGGTCACCAATCTTGGTTTGGAGGATCTGTTGCTGAGCGACTCGCCCAGCCTGGCGCAGCTCGTTGTTGCGGGCTTCGCAGTTGGCCTCCTCTTGTTGTAATCGGCGCGCCTCCTCTTGTCGCTCCTCTTGTAGTCGGCGTCCCTCGGAAGGTGGTGTTGAAGCCATGAAGATCTCGCGGGAGAGGGGGAAGCTTGCCGAATTAAAGTCCGAGCTAGTGCTCGAACCGCTGTCCGACTTGGTGTTGGACTCCGAATAGTTTATCGGAGTGAGAACGACTCCGACCTCTCTAGATCCAATCTGAGACGGCGCTTGGCCGTGTCCAAACTGAATTGCTGGAGATCGGGTCTGCTGCGTGGGATAAAGGTGCGCAGCGTCGCTGGAATTGTACGGGAAATTGATGACCTCTCCCCTTCTCGGCCCAACTCGGGCTGGCTCAAGGCCTAGCGCAAGCCGGACGCCGAAGGAGAGGGTTGTCCCGATGTTCGGTGATGTGAAGGACTGTCGCAGGAAATCGCTGAAGGAGACGGCGGTGTCCTGTGTGCCGACTGGCGCAACGTCGGCTGGTTCCTCGGCAGGCGAAATTGGATCTGCCTCAGCCAGGGTGAGATTGCCGAATTGATCGGCGATGAAGTCTAAGCTTCCGAAGGTAATTGCATCTCCGGGGAAGAACTTGTTGCTGTCGACTCCGTTGATTGAGTCCATCGAATCTTCAGATGAGGAATTCACCAGAGGCTCCTACCTGGCACGCCAGCTGTCGATGCTTTGCACCAGCAATAAAACTATGGGGCTACTCGGCGAGGGTGAATTCGGTGGACTGCAGAGGAACACAAGAGAATTATACTGGTTCAGGCCCTCAAGATGAGGTAATACCCTACGTCCAGTTGAGGTGTTATTCCTCTGAGGTGTATGTAGATGGATGATCTGGTTGCTCTTGTTGTGCTTGCCCTGAGGGGCGCCCTGCCTCCCTTTATATACTAGGGGACAGGGGTACATGATAAGGATCCCAGTCGGATACGACCAAGGGATTTCCTTCTTAGAGATAGAATCTTATCCGACTAAGACTATGTTTCCTTTTTATACAAGGTACAGCCTGCCGGGTGCTATCTTATCTCTAATTACATGGTCAGGCCCATCCTCTATCCGAGTGGCCCATGTACTAGTAATGAGGTACCCGGGGCCCATGGGCTCCACACCGACTGGCGCGGAGTCGACTGGTTCCTCGGCCGATTGGATTGGATCTGCTTCGGCCAAGGTCAGATTGCTGATCTGGTCAGCGATGAAGTCGAGGCTTCCGAAGGAAATTACGTCTCCGGCGGAGAACTTGTCGCCGTCGACTCCTCTTGTTGGATCCATCGAGATCTTGGATGTAGATTGCACCGAGGCCCCTACCTGGCGCGCCAGCTGTCGATGTTTTACACCGGCAATAGAACTATAGGGCTATTCGGCAAGGGGAAACTCGGTGGATTGCAGAGGAACGCAAAGAGATTTTATACTAGTTCAGGCCCTCGATGTGAGGTAATACCCTACGTCCAGTTGTGGTGTTATTCCTCTAATGGGTTGTGTTGATCGATGATCTCCCGTGCCCTCATGGGGTGCCCTGCCTCCCTTTATATACTAGGGGATAGGGGTACATGATAAGGATCCCAGCCGGATACGGCCAAGGGATTTCCTTCTTAGAGATAGAAACTTATTCGACGAAGACTGCTATTCCTTATCATACAAGGTAAAGCCTGCTGGGCGCTATCTTATCTCTAATTACATGATTTGGCCCATCCTCTATCCGAGTGGCCCATATGTAGGTTATGAGGTACCCGGGGCCCATGGCCTCCACACCTCAAGATGAGGTAATACCCTACGTTCAATTGTGGTGTATTTCCTTTGAGGATGTATGATTGTGATCTTGGTGTATTTCCTTTGAGGATGTATGATTGTGATCTTGCCCTCAGGGGGGCACCCTGCCTCCCCTTATATACTAGGGGACAGGGTTAAAAAGTAGGAGTCCCAGTCGGACCACAACCAAGAGATCTCCTTCTAGGAGTACAACGTGCCCGACAAGGACTGTATTTTCCCTGTCGTAGAAGGTTAAGTCTGCCGAGTTCTATTGTATCCCTAATTACAAGGCTAGGCCCATCCTCTATCTGAGTGGCCCAATAGCTTCTCATGAGGTACCCCAGGCCCATGGCATTGACAACCACCAACTCCAAACAAATGCACTGGCTCTCGGTTTGCCATCTATAGAGCATGAAAGGAAGATTTATTGATTTTAACTAAGTTAACAGAACAAATTTTGTTTTAAATAAAGGGAAAAAGGAAGGTAGTAAAATTTCAACGGAAATTAGAAGTAAAAGTAGTAGACTAAAGCAGAGGAAATTGTTATGGGGTTTTTTTAGAGAAAGATCATAACCAGTACAGTAATGGATGTACAATACTAATTAATAGGGGTAATAGAAATTTCAAAACCAAATAGATAAAGATCTGTTATTTTTATTATATTTTTTTGAAAGAATCTTCAATTTTCAAGAGAGGAAGTTAAATAAATCAAAAGAGATTTTTTTTGCACCATTAACTTCCATCCAAAATTCTGGTGCTTCATTGTGTGAAAATCCTCGTCCAGGAATCAACCGAGGCACACAAGACAAAGTTGATAACAAAGTAATTGTTTACATAACGAAAGTATTTATTACAGAGGCGAATGGCACCTCTCAAAATAATAAAGTTCTAAGCAGCGGAAATAAACTACGAACGATGACATGGCAACACCCATTCCACGCACTTGACCAGGTTCCCACTTAGTCCTCCAAGAAATCCTCCTCGCTGTAGTACTCTTCTGATGATGATTGTTGATTGCAAGGTCAGTACATGAAATACTCCGCAAAGCACACAGCAAATATGCAAGTGCACGGGATAACAAAGGATGGCATAATATGGCTCAATGTGCATAATCAACATTTAACAATGCATTTAAGAGAGTAATAAAACAATAAGTATTAAACAACATTAATGAATACTATACCGCTCACCAAAACGGTATAGGCCCAACCACTCCAAGCTTGAGCTAAACATATTCCACCATTCAATAATCAATTAAAGTAGTGTGGTACTAATCACAGAAAACATTGCTAAGCCCGCCCATTAACCGCAGGCACGGCTATTTGAATAGTTTTACTCTGGCCAGCGATGTACCAATTTACCCACAAGACACAACTCTACAACACATCACTCTGCGCCTTGATACCACCATGGTACCTCGGAAAGGAATTGTGATAGGACCCTCCATGTAACCCACACAACAAGAGAGCAACATGCTGGAACACCAGTCTCTGGTTGGGTTGATCAGATTCCTAGACAGGGAGACGATCCAATGCCTAAAACATGGACTTATTGACGCAGCCCTGATGGTCTTATTGACATAGCCACTACACACCGTGGGGCCTCCGGTTGAACAGATCACACTTTAGTTCCCACCATTACCCATTCTGGCCTGTGGTTAGCACGAGTGTTGCTTCGCAACAAGTAGTCCGTGAGCCGGTTCTTAATTGTCATGAGCACTGCTAACAACATTCACAACCCTGGTGCTCGCAACCCACAATTTAATCAAATTTTAGTGGACCACTAAGTTATCCTCACACGACCACAGTCGTGAACGGAATAATCATTTCATGTGAACTAAATATTATAATCGAAGTTAAAGTTATAGCGTAGAAGTTCTTCTATAATTTGCTAGGCATGGCTAAATAGGATCCTAGAATTATTCTAGCTAACCCATAAATAAAGCTAGCTAGTCACATTTATCCCATAGGTACAATAATAGGTAATCAAATCAATAAGGCCATAACTAAAGGTTTCTCTTTCCGATGACATTATAAAAATAAAATGCACACTTGAGGTGAAAGATATCTTCAAACATAGGAACAATATGCTCAAAGATATTGAGGAATCCATGTGACTTGCCTTGCTGGTCTGCACAAGCCTCTAAACTCTCCTTGAGAAACTACGACTCTTCCGGAACATTGGCGACTAAAGGCAATAAACAAAATGAACAAAACAATACATAATCACACATGAACAGTACAATATTATATTTTTAATGTGTAGATCTTTATTTTTAAAGAATTTTGCAAGTTGAATCACCCCAAACAGAGTTTGGATGAATTAGTTATGAATTTTGGAAGTTTTAGCCCTTTAAAAGCCAATTTAAATGAATTAAAATGATTTATTGCATCATTTAAGATTTAATTTACTTCGGGAAAGGGTTTAATGAAATCATCAGAGAGAGAGGAGTGGGCCAGCGGATGATAGGCGGGGCCCACAGGAGAGAGAGAGAGGGTGTTCGGGTCCACGGTGAACCAAGTCGACTGAGGTCCACCCGAGATTAGGTCGGGCGATCGATGGCTTGGATTAGATCTGACCGAGTGGGCCCATGGCTGACGTGGCATACACGTCAGTGCCACGATGGCACAGATGATGGTGGTGGCATTGATCCCTATGGTCACCGGCGATCAGCGGCACGGCGGTGCTCAGCAAGTGCGGGAACAGGTAGAGGGGGGGGAGGAAGCTCACCGAGGGTGGAAAGGCAAGGAACAACGGCGGAATTGCCCTGCATCGAGCTTTTAGCGGTGGCACACTTCGGGTCCTTGATGGCGATAGTGCTCCGGTGGTCCTCAGTGGCTCGGGGACGGCGGCCTAGCTTTCTCACGTGCTGGTGGTGCTAACCGAAGCGATGGCGTGCGCTGGCAGCGACTAGGGTGACGGCAGCACTAGGCTGAAGCTCGGCGGCGACGGCAGAGTGAAGCTATAACTGTGCTAGGGCTCAGGCAGCGAGGATAGGCTAGGGTTGAGGCAGAAAGAGAGAGAGGGGCACCAGGAGGCACTATTTATAGCAGCAGAGGGGGAGATCAGCTCGGATTCGGTGGCACGATGGATTAGGGTTCACCTCTGAAGTCCCGAAGCTTCACGGGTCCGAATAGATGGTGATCCCGGAGGTTATTCGCCACGATTTTGGGGGGAAAGGGACAAGGAGGTTGAGAGGATCAAAACCCCTCAATGGATTGGAGGCCCGCACGCACACAGAGGCCAAACGAAGAGGATTAGGCGTGGTGGTGGTGCGAATTGCACGGCGCTCTCCGACCTGAGGTAGGAGACGAATCTGACAGGTGGGGCCCACCCGTCAGTGGCAAGGAGCGGCGTGGGCGGCGGCAGGCCGTGGGCCGGTGCGTGTGCGAGAGAGAGGGGTAAGTGCACAGTGTTGAGCTAGATTCAGCCTAGGGGAGAAAAAGGGATTTTTATTTGTTTTTCTTTTATTTAAATGTTGTGATGTAGATTTAATTCACCAAAAATACTTCTCTTAATCAAATAAATCCCAGAAAATTCAAGGGAATAAATAATTAAGCCTAGTATTTTATAAAATTATTTCCAGGCCCATTTTTGTTATAATTTTTGTCTGGTTTTATTGTTTGCACTCCTTGAGACTTTTAAATTATTTTCTAAAATTCCTTTTTCACAATATATTTATATGGGATGAATTTCTAGGGTGTTACAGGGATCCACTGAAGGAGCTACTGTTGTCAGTGGAGATAAAGCCCCCATGGATGCTGGTGCCACCCTAGGAACTGCTGTCACTCGACGACACACTGATTGTGCCGCCGGCTGGTGCTGGCACGAGTACAGGAGCTGGGGCTAGAGCTGGTGCTGGTGTGGGAACTGGTGATGCGTGTGGCCCATTCCTAGAGGCCAACTGGATACGCACCTGAGGAAGGGTCCTCTTTCTTAGGGTCAGACGGATCCTAGCCCCACATGGCGGCTGCTAACCCTTCAGCCTAGTGACCTCCTTCTTCAAGCGGTCGACCTAGTTCTGGAGATCGATAATGGTCATCCTGTCGTGGGCCGCACGCACCCAGTTGACGTGCATGTAGTCCATGGCCCACAAGGCTCGCCTCATGTGGATGATGGTAGTGTCATTCTCCACATCTGCTGGCTAGAAAGTATTGTAAGTCTAGTAGTGAGTCTGGCTGGGGAGGTAGTGGTAGGCCATGGTGCGGAGGGTGGAGTGATGCCTGCGGCATAGCTCTCCAGTTAGGCGAAATGCGGCCTTTGGCAGGCGTGGTCAAAGGTACGCCCACCTATCTCTATCTCCATAGCTGGCAGGAGATACTATTCAGTTGGTAGCTCCAAGCGGACACGGTGTGGGAGCTAGCCCTCCAGTGGCTCCACTGCGGATGTACCCCAACGTGAAACTCATCATGCGGAGCTCCTCCACAAAGCCTCCCATCTCGGCTCCACGATGGTTAGGAAGACTGTCCATCTATAGAAGACAAGGAGGGGGAATCAATCCATGCTTAGATCCAACTAAAATAAACGATAAATAATTTGGAAATAAACAATAATTTTATGCATGAAATAATTTATGCATGATCATTATTAAGAAATCGATAGAATGATATGAACGAAGAAAATAATGCCATATTAATTTAAATAATAATTGCAAGGAGATTAGGAAATTTGTGTACACGAGTTTAATTAAATATTACCACCGATTGGCCAATATTTTCCCAAAATTTGGACATACATGACGCGACCGTCAAATAAAATCCCCATCCTAGACTTGACCTGACTCAAAAATTCCAGTCTAATAAAGACCAAGATTTTATCCCATACTGAGAATAAATTCCAATTTTCCAGAAACAACTCCAAGTGCAAAAAGGCGTATGCAGATGAGAAGTTTAAGAGGGCTCTTAGGGTTTCCATTTGGCTGATCCTACGGTCTTGTTCGGCTCTGATACCAACTTGTAACGCCCAGAAATTCACAACTAGAATTCTGAACATTGCTGTGTATTAAATCCCTATCCAAGAAAGTTAGGCTACACAATACCAAGTTGCCATATAGAGTATGTCCTACAAACAGAATAAAATTGTCTTACATAAATGCAGCGGAAAATGATAAAGAAAGCCTATAAACAACTAGACACACGGAGGCTTCCATTCCATAGGCAGCTCGACGATGGATCCAGCCTAGTTCTCCTGACGATTCTCGTCGGAAAGGTACTCCATCATTCAGAGGGAAAAAGGGAGCAAGACTGAGTACCACCCACAGTACTCAACAGGTCACACCCGCAATTATGCACAATGCACGGGAGACAAAAATGGGCTCGGGGTTCATTTCCGTAAAAGCAGTTGCAAACAATAGTAGTTCACAAATGCTAAAAGGTTGATTCATTAAACGACATTAAACCATCACCGATCAACGCTACACCACGTTGACCAGGCCCAACTAGTAGGGGTGGCAACAGGTCGGGTCGGGGACGGGTTTAACAGGAACGCCCCCGCCCTTGCCCCGCGATTTCTCCACCTGGCCCCAACCCTGATGCCATGGGCAGGGAGAAATGTGGACCCGACCCCGGCCCCTCCGGGGCCCCGACCCCCGATCGAGGCCCTGAACTACTGCTGCCCTGCCGCGAAATGTGGATCCACTGCTACCTGGCTGCCCGCCGCGATGCCGCCTGCCGCCTGGCTGTGCCCGCCGCCTCTAGCTGCCCTGCCGCCGTCGCCTGCCACTGCCGCCCACCGCCTGCTGCCTGGCTACCCTATCACTGCCGCCCGCCACCTGCTGCTTGGCTGCACTGCCGCCATCGCCTGCCACTACCGCCCGCCGCATGCCTCGTGCCGCCGCCGCTCACTGCCTGCCGCCGCTGCTTGCCCCGTACCTGCGATGGGGATTAGGTTGGGGATTAGGGTTGAGAAGATTGAGTGAGTTTATATATTCTGGGCTAATGGGCTTACTAGGCCATTTTTAGTGGGCTATTTTTTGAAGATACTGTTACTTCGGTGCCCCACGGATGACTTGTGGGTTCAGATCCTACCCCGACCCCGCACCTGCTTATAACCGGGGCCCCGACCCCGACTACCCGCGGGTCCAAAATGACACCCGCCCCCACCCCCGTAGGGGCGGGTCCCCGCCAGGGACCCGGCCCCTATGGGGAAATTGCCACCCCTACTAACTAGCCATCCTATCCCTACAACACATTTTATGTCAATTTATTTAAGGAGAGACTAATCACGGTGAGTCTTGACCAAACGCCCATAACCGTGGGCACTGCTATTCGGATAGATTTTAACTCTGGCCAGAGGTGTATAACTGTACCCACAAGACACAGCCGCACACACGTTCCCGTGTGCCGGTGTGTCACCACGACACCTCATGAGAGGCTATGATAGGACCATTCACGCAACTCCTCCCCAACCATCCACACCACGCTGAGGTTGCACCTGCCGAAAGGGCACACCATATCGGCCAGGCTACCCCCCTTGCGGCACAATGGATCTAGAAGCTGATCTACCAGACCCCGAGCTGACCCAATTCCATCATGCCCATTCTCAGCAACTATGCCTAGGAAAGGGAGAAGCTATGCTACAAGCCCAACCATTGCCACGCTGGCCTGTGGTATGTATGGATAACTGCTCAAAGGGGTTCCCGTGAACGGGTCCTTAACTGCCTGGGTGTGACCATCAAAACCATGCACCCACAGCCCACCATTAAGGTCATATTTTATTTGTATGAGTAACCATGTCCAAAGTCCAATCCTCCAACACAAGGTCAGACACTAGATGTATAATGAGTAGTTATTCCCAAGGTGAGCTAGTTGATTCTAAGCATGGCTAAGCAACCTAGAAATATTTCCTAGTCACATTGTTACCCAAGTTACAAAGGAATGAGGGTCGTCAAATTAAGTTATACATCTAAACACATATACGTTATATACCCATGCCACACGAAATAATAAAAACATGCAAGTTATTTAAATAAAACAAAGCATTTGGCATAAATTTGGTGCAAAATGATCAAGAACACGATGTAACTTGCCTTGCTCCAGTTCTGTGATCTCTACAACGACCTTGTAGTGCACGGGAGGGTTGGGCACGTCAGGTTCTGAAGCAACCAAAGCACAAACAATTAAAAACAATACATGCGACCACTAAAACATGAGCTAAGAGTATTTTTAATGGATTCTTGGCATTTTTTGGATTAATGAAATTTGAATGGAATTTATCGGAGTTCGTATGAATTAGTTATGGATTTTTAAAGGTTCTTTGTGTTTTCCTATAGAAAAACAATTCCTTAACTATTTACTGCACAATTAAAAGGAATAAATGCGCCGGTGGATAGGCGGGGCCCATGGGTCAGTGGCATGAGGAGGGCAGCGGATGGTGGACGCGGTCTTGATCTGCCGAGGCGGCTGGATTTTGTGAAAAGAGGGAAATGGTGGCGAGGGCGGGACGTGCGAAATTCTCACAGGGTAGTGCATGAGAGGGACAGGAGACGTGGGGGAATGGCTGGGCGACCCGGTCCACAAGAGACAAGGGCGCACGAGCTCGGGGCGAGGCTCAATCACATGGCGGGCGAGAGCCGATCCCCTCCCGCCGATTCGGCCAGAGGTTAGGGATGGCACTGACATGTGAGGCCTCGATCCCACATGTCAGCGAGAGGGGTGAGAGGTGAGACGCGGGTGTGCATAGGCAAGCGGGCTCCGGTTGGCAGTGGGTGAGGTCGAGGGAGACACAGGGGCACAGGGCTGACGAGCAGGGCCCAGCGGTTAGCGGGGGAGAGGAGGGGAGGCGCGCGGGGCAAGCGGACCGTGGGAGCAGGCCGACAAAAGAGCGGGCCGCAACCCAGGGAAAGAAAATAAAAGAGAAAAAAGAGAAAAGGAGAAAGGAAAAAGGGAAAAGATTTACCAGGAGGTTTGTAATTCCAATAATGCGTATTGATTTATTAAAAATACTTCCAGTGCTCCTAAAATTCCAGTAAAAATCCTGTTAGTGTATTTTGGCAAGAGGAATACAAGAAAAATATTCCCTGCCATGGTGGTTTGATATTTTATATTTTCTTCATTAACTACTTTCTCTGGCCTTATTTAAATAATTTCTTTTAGTATTTTCTTGAGTATATTTTGTGTGGCTCTAATAAAGGGGGAAAACTCAGGGTGTGATAGGTAGGGAGTGTACTGCAGCTCTCCCTGGTAGTGCTAGTGTAGTAGCCCAATGGCTAGAAGTGCCGTGCTCTGGCATGCGGCCACGAAGGTGTCTCCTCCCGCTGTAACAGTCGGCGAGGTGTGGTGAGAGAAGCTGGCGAGGAGCGAGGCGGTGACCTCCCAAGCAGCACGAGGGGATTTGTCATCACCATCCACAACAGGTAACTTGGTACCCGTGTACTCCACCTCCTGGGTATAGCCCAAGGCCATGCGCATGCTGCGCATTTCAAGAACAAAACCTCCCAAGTCCAAGCCACGATGAGTGAGAGGGGCGCCATCTACAACATTTTCAAAGTAAAAATTAAAATGTTAGTAAACAAAAAGTTTGTAATGAAATAAGTAGAGCAAGGTAGAATAATAAATTTTCACAATTATAAAAATTTTGTTTGTAAAATATTTTCCTAAGACTGGGTCCATCTGGCTAATCCTATGGTCAAGGGGGCTCTGATACCAACTTGTAGCACCCGGAAATCACACCACAATTTCCTCGTCCCATGAGGCGAGGTACACGATACAAAGATGTTTAATACCAGAGTACACATGTGGAAGCGATAACATAGTTTAAGTTATTACATGGGCGACCAAAGGCCCAGACAAGCAAAGATAACAAATAAAGTTCGTAACTAGAAGAGCTGGAGACCAGGCCCACAGGCACTTGATGGCAGGTAAGAGCTAGACGTCGAAAGCTTCATCACCAGGGTACTCATCATCTGGATTGGGGATAAATATTGCAAGACTGAGTACCACCAACGTACTCAACAAATCATACCTAGGAATAATGCACTAATAATGCTAGAGGAGTACAAAGGGATTAGGAAGCTATTTTGCACTAAACAATATTTTATTTTATTCAATAACCTTTGAAGCCATTTTATGAATTCAATTATATTTCTAAGATCAAATTAACACAAAGTACCATGTACCACGCTTACCTAGTTATTACATAGCCTAGGGCAAACCAGACCCATCCCGGTCAACCATCACATTTTAACCATTGTTCCATTATTCTTTTTTTAATAGATGAAACTCTAACTTGGGTACATTGCTAGGCTTGCCCATAACCGAGGGTGCGGCTATTCGAATAGATTATACTCTGGCCAGATGTGTACATCTTTACCCACAAGACATAACTCTCTCACGTGTTCCCACGTGGCCCATACCACCACGGTATGTGTGAAGGCCATGGGCCCTGAGTACCTCATGGGAAGCTTTCTGGCCACTTGGATAGAGGATAGGCTCAATCCTATAATTAGGGATGCAACAGGACTCGGTACATATTACCTTGTATGATAAGAGAAGGGATATAGTCCTAGTCGGGTACGTTGTATTCCTAGAAGAAAATCCCTTAGTCAAGTCCGACTAGGATTCCTACCTTGTAACCTTGCCTCCTCAGTATATAAGGAGAGACAAGGAGCCCCCTGGGGTTAAACACTCTCACCAGAGAGAAGACATACAATCTCACTAGAGAAATCTCAAAGGCAATACACAATAGCTAGAAATAGGGTATTACCTCACCTTGAGGTCCTGAACCAAGATAAATTGTTTCGTGTTCCTTTGTAATCCATCAAGTTTAGGTCTCACGAGTAGCCCCATATTATTATTGCCAATACAAAACATTGATAGTTAGCACCCTAGGCAGGGGCTTTGGTGAGATCATCTTCAACAAGCCTGATGGATCCAACCACCGGAGTTGACGGAGTCAAGTTCTTCCTCGGGCAGACAATCAGCTTTGGGAGCCTCGATTTCGTCGCCAACAAATTCGGCGATCTTACCCTGATCGACTCGGTCTCAACCCGATCTATCGGGAACCAAGCCGACTCCGCGCCAGTCGGCCTACTGAACGTTGCAGCAATCTTCGATGACATGCTGCAGCAATCCGCAAGAAACACGAGTCTCGGAACAAGTCTTTCTTTCGGTGTTCAACTCAGACTCGGCCTTGAGCTAGCCGAGATCAGGCTAAGAAAGGAGGAGATTGTCAATCTCCTGTTCAGACTCAGCAATGCCGTAGACAATTTTAATCTCACTCCGACGTGGCAGACCCAATCCCCCAAGGCTTGACTCAGATACAGCCCAGAGCCACTCGAGATCGGATCTAGGGAGGTTGGAGTTGTAATTACCCCTCTAAACTACACCAACTCCGACTCACAGTCAGATAGTAGCTTGGCAAGCTTTTCTCCACCACGCGAAGTCTTCATGGCGTCCAAGGGCTCAACTCCCACTCAAGATGCACACCAACTATGTGATCAGCAAGAGGAGGAGGCTCGCCGAGTGCTTGAACAATAGGAGGAAGATGCATGACTGTGGAGGCCATGGGCCCCGGGTACCTCATGACAAGCATATGGGCCACTCGGATAGAAAATGGGCCTAGCCTTGTAATTAGAGATATGGTAGAACCTGGCAGACCTTGCCTTGTACAATAAGGAATATACAGTCCTAGTTGAGCAAGTTATATCTCTAAGAGGAGATCCCTTGGCCGTAATTCGGCTAGGACTCCTACCCTGTATCCCTGTCCCCCAGAAGGGGAGGCAGGGCGCCCCCTGAGGACATAAGCTCATAGAAGCAAACACACATCCTCAAAGGAATACACTCCAACTGGACGTAGGGTATTACCTCACATCGAGGGCCTGAACCAGTATAAACCTCCCCGTGTTCCTTTGCAGTCCACCAAGTTTTGATCCAATGAGTAGCCCTATAATCATATTGCCGGTGTAAAACATCGACAGTTGGCACGCCAGGTAGGGGCTTTGGCGAGATCTACATCTACAAGCTCGATGGATCCAGCAACCGGAGTCGACGGCGGCAAATTCTCCCTCAGAGATACAATCTCATTCAGAAGCCTCAACTTCATCACTGACATGTTTGGCAATCTGACCTTGGGCGACGTTGACCTGATCCAACTGGCCGAGGAACCAGCCGACTCCGTGCCAGTCGGCCCACAAGACGTTGTAGCCACCCTCATTGATTTGCTGCGGCGATCTACCACCTGCCCGTGTCTCGGGACAACTCTCTCCTTCGGCGTCCGACTCGCGCTTGGCCTCGAGCCAGCCCGGGTTGGGCTAGGAAGAGGAGAGATCGCCAATCTCCCTTGCAGACTCGGCAACGCCACGGATCTACATCCCACGCGGTAGACCCAATCCCCTGCGGTTCAGTTTGGACATGGCCTAGAGCCGCTCTAGATTGGATCTAGGGAGGTCGGAGTCATCCTTACTCCGATCAACTACTCGGATTCTGACTCCAAGTTGGACAACAGGTCGAACACTACTTCGGACACTAATCTGGCGAGTTTTCTTCTGCCCTGAGAAATCTTCATGGCATCAACCCCTCTGTCGGAGGTGCGCCGAATACAACAGGAGCAAGAAGAGGAGGCCCGCCAATTGCGGCAACAGGAGGAAGCTGAACGCGAGGCTCACAACGACGAGCTACGCAGGGCTGGGTGAACCGCTCAGCAATAGATCCTCCAGACTCGAGTCGACGACCACGACGTCTTCGTCACGTCTCAGCAAAACGTCGTGGCCGCTGCAACCCTGCTAGACACACTCCAGCTTGGGCCTGATCATCAGGCCACTCCGACTATCACCAAGATCAAGGCCATGATTATAGCTACCGCATGTCAGCAGCACCAGCAGCCGGGCGGTACACTTGTACCGACCAACCGGTCGGGTTCTCTAGCGGCAATTCGTTTGCATCAGCACGATGTCGGGCAGCCGGCTCAAGTCAGCCACATGCGGAGTCACACCAAACATCTCTCGGCAACACGAACAATAACAATCGGCGATGCCCTCAGAACGATCGCTGGTTCAACCAACACCTCCGAGTTAGTCTACAACGTGATCTCTGCCAAGACATTAATGCTCGGTGCCGTCAACGCGAAGACGACGAGCGACACCGACTAGAGGACGAGCATGAGCGTTTTGGCCTTCACCACGAATGGTTTAATCATCGCGGTCGGAGCTGGAGCCCTCACGAAGATGAAGGAGTACAAGCCTTCACCCAGGAGCTACAAGATGTCGACTGGCCGTCGAGCTTCAAGCCTATAGGAATCGAAAAATACGACGTGTGGAGGCCATGGGCCCCAGGTACCTCACCACCAGCATATGGGCCATTCGGATAGAGGATGGGCCGAATCAGGTAATTAGAGATAAGATAGCACCCGGCAAACTTTACCTTGTACGATAAGGAATAGCAGTCTTAGTTGGATAAGTTTCTATCTCTAAGAAGGAAATCCCTTGGCCGTATCCGGCTAGGATCCTTACATGTACCCCTGTCCCCTAGTATATAAAGGGAGGCAGGGCGCCCCATGAGGGCACGGAAGATCATTGATCGACATAACCTCTCAGAGGAATAACACCACAACTGGACGTAGGGTATTACCTCACATCGAGGGCCTGGACCAGTATAAAATCCATTTGCGTTCCTCTGCAATCCACCGAGTTTCCCCTTGCCGAGTAGCCCTATAGTTTTATTGCCGGTGTAAAACATCGACACGACGGCAAGACTAACCCTGAGTCCGGGCTCACCATATATACTCTAGCAATCCGAGCTGCCGGAGATGACCACAAGGCCATGGCGAACTACCTCCCGGACGCCCTGGCCAACTCAGCGAGGACATGGCTAACAGGGCTCCCGAGACGATCAATCGGCTCCTAGAGGGAACTCCGGGAACGCTTTATAGCCAACTTCCAAGGGACTTATGAGCGGTAGTCTTCCGAGCACGATCTCTATTAGCTGCACCAAAGGAAGAACGAGTCTCTCCGTGAGTTCATCAAAAGGTTCTCCGAGAAGCGCAACTCGATCCCAATGATCAAGGACGAGGTCATCATCACCGCCTTCTGCAAGGGAGTCAAGGACGCCCCGTTCATCGCAAAATTCACTCGGATGCCTCCAACCCCTGTCAGGGCCCTCTTCGATATGGCAAATAAATACGCCGACTCGGTCGAGGTGGTCGCAGAGGCCCTCGACGAGAAGAAAGAGTCCCGGCAAAAGGACCAAAAGGCCAAAGCCAACAATGAGCCATCACAGAACAAATCCGGCAGCCGCAAGCGGAAGTCAGACAACGAGGTGGCCAACATGGAGCAGTCCCGGTCGTGACCCCCAAGGAACAACAAGTACAGAAAGTTATGAACGGGCCTTGCCCCTTCCACCCCAAGGGTAACCACGCAGCCAAGGACTGCTTCATGCTCAAGAAGTTTGCTTTTGAGCAGGCTTCATCATCTGGCACCGACAAGGACAAAGACAAGCTAGATTTAGGCCCGGCCGATGATTATCGAGATCCCCAGGTCGAGCTCAACCATATCTTCGGAGGGCCATTTGTATACGAGTCCAAGCGAAAACAGAAGCTAACAACACGTGACATCAACGCGGTCTCTATAGCAGACGCCCCCCAGTATTTGCGCTGGTCAGAGATGTCCATCACATTCAACCGCACAGATCACCCAGATCGGGTCTCACATCCGGGACGCTATCTACTCATCCTAGACCCGGTCGTCAAAAATATCAAGTTGAAGAAGGTTCTCATAAATGGAGGCAGCGCGCTCAACATCCTCTTCGCCAAGACCCTGGATGAAATGAAGATCACTCATTTAGAACTGTGGCCAAGTACGGCGCCATTCCACGGAATAATTCCTGGCCTGTCTTCAACACCCCTCGGGCAGATAACCTTGCCGGTCACCTTTGGCACGTGGGATAACTTCTGCATAGAAAACATCTGCTTTGAGGTCATCGACTTCGAGACTGCGTACCACGCGATACTCAGATGACCAGCGCTCGCCAAATTCGTGGTGATACCGCACTATACCTACATGGTGCTCAAAATGCCTGGGCCAGTTGGAGTTCTCTTCCTTCACAGCGATGTCAAGCAAGCCTTCACCTGTGACAAAGAGAGCTGCGAGTTGGCTCAGTCTCAAGAAGCGGCAGTCAGACACAACAGCATTCGGCAAGCCGCCATAGCAGAAGTCGAGGACAACCAAGTCCCGGTAAAAAATTAGCAAAGTCGGGAATTTCAGCGGACTCCGACACCAAGAAGATCCCCCTGGACCCTTCTGACCCCTCCAAGACTACTCTAGTCGGGACCGGACTCGACCCCAAATAGGAAGACGCACTCGTCACCTTCCTCCAGGCAAACAAGGACATCTTCACCTAGAAACCTTCTAACATGCCTGGGGTACCAAGGGAGGTGATGGAGCACACCCTAAATGTGAAGACAGACACAAAGCCAGTCAAGCAACGGCTACGTCACCTCGCACAAGACCGCAAAGATGCTATTCGGGAGGAGATAACCAAGCTCCTCACAGCCGGGTTCATCAAGGATATCACCCAGATTGGCTGGCAAACCTAGTCCTGGTCCGAAAGAAGAATGGTAAATGGCGCATGTACGTCGACTACACCGACTTAAACAAGGCATGCCCCAAAGATCCATTTGGTCTACTGAGAATAGATTAGGTGGTGGATTCAACTGCGGGGTGCGAACTTCTCAGCTTTCTCGACTGTTACTCGGGATATCATCAAATCACCCTGAAGGAGGAGGACTGCCTAAAGACGTCTTTCATCACGCCATTTGGCGCATACTGCTGCATCACCATGCCGTTTGGTTTGAAAAACGCTGGAGCAACGTATCAACGAGCAATTCAGCGGTGTCTACACACTCAGATCGGGTGCAACATGGAGGGCTACGTTGATGACGTGGTGATCAAGACCAAGTCCAAAGAAGACCTCATCGCTGACCTAGAGGAAACCTTCCAAAACCTTCGAAGATTCAAGATGAAGTTGAACCTGGAAAAGTGCGCCTTCGGTGTGCCATCCGGCAAGCTACTCGGCTTCATCATCTCACATCACGGCATCAAGGCCAATCTAGAGAAAATCAACGTAATCATGAACATGGCACCCCTGACTAACCAGAAGGATGTCCACAAGCTAATAGGCTGCATGGCATCACTCAGCCAATTTATTTCCCGACTGGGCGAATGGGGCATGCCCTTCTTCAAGCTACTGAAGAAAGCAGATAATTTTCAATGGACTCCCGAAGCCCAACAAGCCTTTAAAGACTTCAAGCAATTTCTCACATCACAACCAGTGTTGGCATCGCCTATGCCCCAAGAGCCATTAATGCTATATCTGGTGGCAACCACCCAGGTAGTCAGCATAGTGCTGGTGGTTGAGCGATCCGAATCGGGTCATATACAACAAGTTCAACGGCCAGTCTACTTCGTCAGCGAGGTCCTTGCCGACTCCAAGATGAGATATCTGCAAGTCTAGAAGCTGCTCTATGGCCTACTCATCACTATCCGGAAGCTGGTGCACTATTTCCAATCGCATCAAGTCACGGTGGTCACATCGTATCCACTCGGGGACGTCTTGCATAACCGCGAGGCCACCAGCCGAATCACTAAATGGGCGCTCTAGTTGATGGTGTTCGACATCACCTTTCAGCCACGGACAGCAATCAAATCACAAGCTCTAGCTGACTTTGTGGCCGAGTGGACAGAAGTTCAGACGCCTACTACAATAGCAAAGCTAGAGTACTGGACAATGTACTTCGACGGTTCTCTAAGGATCGGCGGCGCCGGGGCCGGTGTCGTATTGATGTCACCCACCGGTGAGAAACTCAAGTACGTTCTCCAAATTCACTTTTCGGCTTCCCACAATATCGCCGAGTACGAGGCACTCATCCATGGCCTCCGCATTGTTATATCACTCGGCATCCGTCGACTAGTTGTGCATGGACATTCCCAACTCGTGGTCAACCAAGTCATGAAAGACTAGACATGTCTCGACGACACCATGGAGGCATACTGTCAGGAGGTCCGAAAGCTCAAAAACAAGTTCGATGGGCTGGAGATAACACATGTCCTATGACAATACAATAATGCTGCAGACGAATTGGCAAACATGGGATCCAAGCAAGAAGTGGTCCCGATTGAGATCTTTGTCGAGCAACTAATGGAGCCACTAGTCAAGAAAAAACAGTGCTAGAGCAGTTGGGAGGCGAACCTACCCCAGCAACAGATGAAGTACTGATCATATCCAAAGATTGGTGGACTCCTATTCTCAAATTCCTCCTGGACAAAGAACTCCTAGAAGATCGCAGCAAAGCTGAACAAATCAAACGTCGAAGCAAAAGTTTCCTAGTAGTCGGAGAAGACCTGTACCGAAGAAGTGCATCCGGTGTCCTCATGCGCTGCGTCACAACCGAGGAGGGCAAGCAGATTCTGCAATCGATCCACTCGGGCGTATGTGGCAACCATGCCGCATCTAGGACGTTAGTCGGAAAGGGTTACTGACAGGGATTTTTCTGGCCAACAGCAGTAACAGATGCCAAAGACATTGTTCGCACCTATGAGGGTTGCCAGTTCCATGCAAAACAAACAAATCTCCCAGCCCAAGAGCTTCAAACCATACCAATCTCTTGGCCCTTCGCAGTTTGGGGGCTTGACATGGTCGGGCCTTTCAAGAAAGCGCCAGGAGGGTTCACATACTTGTTCATCGCAGTGGATAAATTCACAAAGTGGATTGAGGCAAAACCCGTTGCTATCATAACAGTGGCAAGAGCAAAGGACTTCATCATGAGTATATTATACCGATTCGGGGTTCCTAACTGCATCATAATGAACAACGGTACTCAGTTCACGGGTGGCGTATTTCAAGATTTCTGTGACGCCTTCGGCATCAAGATCTGTTATGCATCTGTGGCACACCCACGGAGCAATGGGCAGGTTGAGCATGCCAATGGCATGGTCTTAGAAGGTATCAAGGCCAGGATATTTGACCAACTACAACCATATGTAGGGCGGTGGGTACAAGAACTCCCATCTGTTCTCTGGTCTCTTAGAACCATGGTTAGTCGGGCAACAGGGCAATCCCCTTTCTTTCTGGTCTATGGTGCCGAAGCTGTGCTACCAACCGAGTTAGAGTTTGGCTCTCTGCGAGTTCGGGCTTACTCAAAAGACACATCCAACAATACCCGATTGGTTGAACTAGATCAATTGGAAGAAGCGAGGGACATCGCAATAATCCAGTCGGCAAGGTATCTTCAAGGCCTACGTTGTTATCACAATCGCAATGTCCGTGGCCACACCATTTTGGTCGGGGATCTCGTCTTGAGAAAAATACAAACCACCAAAGACAGGCATAAACTCTCCCCAATATGGGTAGGGCCGTTCATTATCACCGAGGTTACACGGCCAGGCGCCTACCGACTGAAGACCAAAGACGGTGCCCTCGTCAGCCACTCATGGAATATAGAACAACTACGTCCTTTCTATACCTGAGTTTTATACTTTCCGATGTGTATAGTTTTTCTCTGACTCACTACGCCGCTTGTTCCCACCGAGTAGTGAGTCGGGGGTTGCATGTATTCTATGTGCTTTGTCAATAATATACGAGCTTGTTTCACTTAAGTTATGAAGTTTTACAACGACTTTGTTATGTTTGCCCGAGTATAGATTTCTGCGGTGAACGATTTTATTAAGTTCCTATAGACTAACTCGGCGTAGACCATATAGTCGGGTAAAGCTAATGACAACTAAGTAAAAACTCAGAGCTTGGTGGCATTGCACATATATTTACACAAGTCCTAACAAAAATTTATATATACCGATTGCATGATGCATTTCTTACATACCCAGCGTCTCGGTGATCACCTTGCAGTCGGCCTCGCCTGGGTTATCAGCTCAGTGCTCCTCAGGTGTTGTCTCCTCAGTGTATCCCTCGCCGATAGGCGCTCAAGATCTGCCCTGGGTAGATCGACTGGTCATCGCCAGGGTTTGGCCATGCGACAAACACGCTCGTCCGAGTACCTCTTCAGGATACTCGGGGCTTCGTTAAGGTGCACCTGCACCTGGGAGATCGTGTTGGAGCTGGTTCCCACGTAGTGAGGGTCCATTATGTCAAGGAGCCCTTTCACGGATTCAGCAATGATCTCCCGTGACTCCTTGACAACTTTTATCTCCTCTACAAAGGCCTGAAACTGGATTTGGGCATTGGCTCTAGCAGCTGCCCAGGTTCATCGACAAGTAAACTTGTTAGGCAAAATTGCAGACAGAGTAATTAATGGATTGGTTAAGATCGTTGTCAGAGAGGAGACTTACTTTCGTAGTCGGCCTCCCATTTGGCTTTGGCCTTCTCCTGTTCAACCTTCTCTTGCTCGAGCTTGGCGTTGGCCTTCTCCAAGTCGGCCTTGTTTTTCTCTAGCTCAGCTTTGGCCCTTTCGGCCTCCTTCAGCTTGGTTTCCCCCTCTGTTCGGGTCTTCAGCTCAGCTTCGAGGGCTGTATATCAAAGAAGTCAAGTACTCAAGATTATAGTCAAGACATAACTGGGCAGTCGAGAAGCAACAAAGCTAGAGATATACACAAAGGACTTAGTCGGGAAGACAAATACAGGAGACTTACTTCTGATCTTGTGGCTCGGCTAAGGCCCTAATTCTCATCCCTGAGCTGATCAAGCTCCCTCAGCCAAGTCTTTCCCTTGTTGGACGCTCCAAGTCAGCCTTTCGAGGCTGGAGCTGGCCCAATCTCTAGAGTTGAGGGGCAAGCTGGGTCAGGACCTCATTCATCCTCTCCGAGCGGTCGACAATCTTCTGCTCAGAGCAAAACAGAGCACAGCAGAGTCAAGCGTTAGGACACTCAAACAAGGAAGACTGACAAGAACTCAGCATGGCGAAAATCATACCTAGACCTCCCAGGACACGGCATTGCGGCCGAAGCAAACTTCACGCCTCCTTCTCTGCTGCCAATTCATCATGTTGTTCATAACTCTTCGTTTGTTCATCGGGAGTACCTAGTGGAATGGTTCTAGGCAACTTTGCGGGGAGGAGCGTCGAAGCTTGGGGAGGTCTGGTCCTTCTAAAGACGATGAGACGATAACAAGGATCGGCGACGGGGTATGGCCCTCAGTAGCTGCTAGGGCTTCAGGGATATGCTTAGGGGCTGGAGTGACAGCTTCAACGTTAGCCCCTTGGTCGGCCAGTGTCGGTGGCTCTACAATCGGGACGACCTCAACTTCTACAACTGAGATGAACGCCAGCTCAGCAGACATGCTCGCTAGCGCTGGTTCGGCTGGGGCCAGCTTGACAACAGGAGTGGCCGGTGTGTCTACTTGAGATTAATATTGGCTCGTTTTATGCACGAAGAGCTAAGTATCAAAACACCACAATGCTGAACATGACTTCCAGAAGATTGAAGGTCACGAACCTCTTGGAGAATTTGAACCTCCACCCGGGGGCTCCTGGTGTCGGCAATGGAGGACTGCTGGCTGTCGGGCTAGATGGCTCGACAGTTGACGGTGGCGTTTTAGTCCTGGTCAGCCTAGCTCCTGGAGCGGCCGGCCGGGGCACCAAGGTACTCGGCAGCGCCATCCTTGGGCTCGATGTTGCTAAGCCCGGCGGTGCTTGACCCGACCTCGTACTCAGCGGCGCTCTTCTTGGGCTCGATGTTGCTAAGCCTGACTGCGCTGGTCCTGGTCTAGGACTCGGTGGATTAGGAGCTGTGCTGGTGGTGTCTTTGATCTTCAGACTCCCAGCTACGGCACTTGGCCTGATGATTTTCTTCTTGCCCTGGTCTTCAACAGGCTTCTTCCCCGCTCTCTTGGAGTCGGGCTGGGTGGCAGAAGGACTTAACGGCCTTTTCTTCAACTTCATGGCCAACAAAGTTTGGGAGTCTTCGTCGAACTCCTCACATGATTGCAAGCAGTTCAACAACATATGTTACACATTGCGGAGCAATCCTGGGCATATATCTACAAGCATTCATCACAGATGGACAACAAGTTAACATCAGCGAGAGTTACCTTTGGACGTAGCCTCTTGTGGCTATAAGCTACCACAGACTGCTCTGAGTCTTCAGTTTTGACCACTCCACTGGTGAAGTAATCCAGCAGGATGTCGGTCACCTTGTGCTTGTCCATCAGGTCGGGATACTCCTGGCTGGGATCACCTCTACCCTTGTAGTCCTAGCCGAGGTGACACCTCAACTTCAGTGGCCTGATGCGCCAAGTCAAGAAACATCTGGCCACCCATGGATTCGTCAGCCCGACGCTCTTCAGTTTGTCAATCTTGTCAATCAATATATACACTTGGCCCATTTCTTCAAAGCTAGGCACAGATGACCAGTTGGGCACAACCGCTGGAGGCAAACCAATAAAAGGGGGGAGGCATGGTTCAAGATCAAAACAGTAAAACCACTCCTTATGCCAGCCTTTGAGAGAAGACTTTAGGGGAATTGTCGATGTTTTACACTGGCAATATGAATATGGGGCTACCCGGTTGATGGAAACTCGGTGGATTGCAAAGGAACACGGGGAAATTTATACTAGTTCAGGCCCTCAATGAGAGGTAATACCCTACGTCCAGTTATGATGTTATTCCTTTGAGGATTTGTGTTGATCTTGGTCATCTCGTACCCTCAGGGGGCGCCCTGCCTCCCCTTATATACTGGGGGACAAGGGTAAATGGTAGGAGTCCTAGCCGGATACGGCCAAGGGATCTCCTCCTAGAGATACAATCTACTCGATTAGGACTGTATATTCCTTATTGTACAAGGCAAAGTTTGCCGGGTGCTACTATATCTCTAATTACAAGTCTCGGCCCATCCTTTATTCGAATGGCCCATATGCTTGTGATGAGGTACCCGGGGCCCATGGCCTCCATAGGAATGTTGATATAAACCCTCTTCATTTCGCTCCTCAGTTGTATACTGGCCCCCCAATCACCTAGACCTTGCTTTTGGAGGGCTGGGGCTTGATGTGGAACAAATGTCTAAATAGATTTAAATGGGGTTCCACACCCAGGAAACACTCACAAAGAGTTGCGAATATAGAAATTTGCAAGATCGAGTTGGGATTCAGATTCACCAACTCAAGTTCATAGAAGGCAAGAAGCTGGCGGAGAAAGTCGAAAGACGGAAGAGAAAGACCCCGGTCAAAAAAAGAGGTGAAAACGACAATCTCACCGGCTTGGGGCTCCAGAACCGATTCACCTTCAGCAGGATGCCAATGGATGACATCGCGGCTCTGCAGTCACAACAACCTCTCTAGATGCTTCAGCTTGGTCAGCCTACAATCCGAAGTCGGCCAGACCTCATTTGACGCCTCCAGTAAATCTGAAGCCTTTGGCATGGTTAAGGGCAAGAAGATTTGGGGGGAAAGTCACTAGGGGCTTGGAATGGACGAAGAGAAACGGGATCGCTTGAGTTTCAATGGGGAAGAGCAAGCAATGGCAAACCCTAGTGAGGCGGGAGGCGAAATTTCGGCGCGGAAGCTAGAAGACGAAACGATTTGGAGGATTCGAGAAAGATGAGGGAATTTTTCTCTCTCCCCGTCTTTATAGAGCCTGTACCGATTCGTGGGCTTGGGCTTACAAAGTCGGTACTGGGCCACCAAGATATGAGTTTCTACAGTAGCACGCTCAATGTGGGCCGTCGCTGGTGTGTTAAAATCATGGTGCTGGTGCTACCAACAAGAACCGATCAGGTAAACAGTAATGCTTCATGAAGGCCTAATTGCTAAACACATGTGTTCGGGTATCTGTATTATCCACCAGGTATTGAGGATATATCCTTATAAGGGTCACAAGCTGGTCTTCATCAAAATTGGGGATGCAGGTATCTCTCAAGTACACCTGTCCACATAATGGATTAAATTTCATAGAGTGGCACTCGGCTTACATGCTTAGCCAACATTTGCCATGAGCAAATTTTCTTCCAGCGGACATGACGCTGAAGAGTCTAACTTCCGAGTAGTGCACTACTCGGGAAAGACTATAAATATTTCTTCCAGCTGACATGAAGCAGAGGAGTCTAATTTCCGAGTAGGACGCTACTCGGGAAAGACTATAAACACCTTTTCCAGCTGACATGAAGCTGAAGAGTCTCATATACGAGTGGCATGCTACTTGGAAAAGACTATAAATTATTTTTGACTAACATGATGCCGAAGAGTCGCATATACCAGTAGTATACTACTCGGGAAAAACTATAAGGTTAAAGATCTTCGACTTTATGTTTAATTGTTTTACAATTAAGCACAAAGCTGGGGGCTACACCTAATAGGTGCTCCTATTCGGCGCACACCATTCATACATCTACATGGAGCCCTTCATAGCCTCGCTGCCAGCTGACATGAAGCAGGACTCGGGAGAAGAAGCACTCGGACAAAGAGTACTCGGGAGCAATGCACTCGGGCAAACTTCACGGTGCAGGATGAGCACTTGGCATCAGCTGTGTCTCAACTATGAAGGTCTCAGGGGCTGCTGTGTAGGCCATAGGCCCCGGGTACCTCATGACAAGCATATGGGCCACTCGGACAGAGGATGGGCCTAGCCTTGTAATTAGAGATATGGTAGAACCCGGCAGACTTTGCCTTGTACAATAAGGAATATACAGTCCTAGTCAGGCAAGTTATATCTCTAAGAGGAGATCCCTTGGCCGTAATTCGGCTGGGACTCCTACCCTGTACCCCTGTCCCCCAATATATAAGGGGAGGCAGGGCGCCCCCTGAGGGCAAAAGCTCATAGAAGCAAACACACATCCTCAAAGGAATACACCCCAACTGGGCGTAGGGTATTACCTCACATCGAGGGCCTGAACCAGTATAACCTCCCCATGTTCCTTTACAGTCCACCGAGTTTTGAGTAACATCGACAATGATGCTTGCAAGCCGAGTGCGACGCTCGTAACGACAACCTACGAAAGGCTGGCGGACTACACAACAGGAGATCCTCCAAATCTGAGTTGACGACCGTGACGTCTTCGTGACCCCACAACAGTACATCGTGGCCACTGCTACATTACTTGACACCTTCCAATTCGGGCCTGACCAGCAAGGCCACCCTGACCATCACAAGAATCAAAGTAATGATCACCACTGCGGCCTGTCAGCAGCGACAACAATCTAGAGACACCCTAATACATTCGAACAAGACAGCTTCAGATGCGGCGATCTCATTTACCTCAGCACGGTGCCGTGCTGCTGGCTCTAGTCAGCATCGCTCGGAGTCTCGTCATACATCATGTGGACACCCCAAGTATTATATCGTCTAGTGCCCAATGTGACCACCACATATTGTTGGACGAGTGGGATCCATAGACGCATAATAGCCACTCGACCTCAATGTGTCCATGATCTCGGTTGACCCCTTCCAATATAATAACTGAAATGCCGAGAAGTGTACCAAAGAGATAATCATAAGGATAGCTTGCCATTCCTCTCCGTCATATGCCCGTCAAGCCACTCGATGGTGGCGACCAAACACGATACATACCCCAGAGGACTCGAACCACAATAGTTATCCCCCAACCATCTCAATTATACACAACTCATACTCATGTTCAGCTGGTCCCCAGGAAAGCGACTAGCCTCACACTTTCAACGCAAGCAATTGATAAACATCACAAGTACTCTAAATATGGATAAAAGTGCAGTAGGGTTATATAAATTACATATAGGGTTCACCCGCCCTAATTCATCACAGAGTAGCACAAAAGATAGCAGCGGAAAAGTAAACATATAGGATAAAGCCAGTGGTGCCATCCCAAACCCACAAGGCAACCGACTGGGATAGAGCTTAACTCCAACTACACATTATCCTTGACACCATCGGCGGGATAATAGTAGACCACACCAACGTCGTCGTTATCCTCACCTGAAAAATATGCAGCATGAGTACGAATGGTACTCAGCTAGACTTACATAATATTAATAGTACAAAAGAGTAATGCTGGTCTCTACATCAAGGAATATGGCTATATTGATCTGGTTTTGCATAAAGCTAAGTTTATTGAGCAAAATAATAACTTGAAACTATAAGCATTTGCGAAAGAATAGCAATCTAAAATTTTATGACAGCAAGTAATATGTTCTGAAAAAGAGGTGAAAATGAGCACATTCCCATGCTCTGACATCAACAATGGGCCACCATTGCCCAAATAAATATGCTACACAAGCATACCATCTTTCATGACTAAAACCAAGTCATATTTAACACCAAAGCCTCTCATATAAACCCATCCATCCATGACTATCCTAAGTCATGATATAACCACATATCCCAAATTGGATGCTAACATAGACTGATTAACACATCAAGCGGTCGTCCTATAACCGTGGACACGGCTATTCGAATAGTTCATACTCTGATCAGAGGTGTACATCTTTACCCACACGATGTGATAGAAGCCAAGCGGCTACACTCTAGTTTGATCAGTACCCGTCGGTACCTACACTCTACATATTGAGTGCGGACTAGAGGTCACAACAAAACCTTTCCCACGCTCAGCTCCAACCACCTAAACCACGTCTAGGCCCCCGACGACTTAGCCACACACACAGGTGACTAAGGTAGGCTCACCATCGTGGGAGGCACCTCCGGCCAAAACCAGGCGCGCACGAGGCCCTCCAAAGGAAAGACCATCCTCACGACTGACGGATGGGCGTAGATGGCCATAGCCTCCCATGCTACTAAGTTAAGGCATCCCATTCCCGGCGTGTGGAAGTACGTAGGGTGCTTGAATAGACGTCAACATGTTCGGTCCTTAACGACCCAGACGGAGCTACATGCATCGGGAAAACACCATCCCGTCATCGCCCTATCATTCGTCCAAGTCAAATATATTCTTAATTATAAATCAGAAGTTATTCTTTTCAGATTTTAACCCATCCATTCGTATTAAACTAGTTTTGAACCGATAGCTCCATCTATCGAATTTTTCTAAGTCTAGAACTAAGCATGGATAAGCATTCGATAAAATAAAAGTATCCCAAAGTTCTTAACCAGGGGTGACAAGGTAAAAACATGGAATCAACAACCAAGAAATGGAAATGCATACAATTGGGCAATATTGACTCTACCCATTTTCCCATTTTAAAAGGACTGAACAAGCATATAGATATAGTTTTCGCAAACAAATCAATTTATTGAAGATATAGGTTCAATATGCTTAGATGCTTGCCTTGCTGCTGCACGAAGTCACACTCAACCTCAGATTCTTGCTCCACATACTCCGAATTGTCTAAATCTACCGATAAAAAGCAAATATGCGAATAAGAATCAATTAAATATGTCTATGCAAAATGATCAATTAATACAGTAGGTATTTAACATTTTAAAGTGAATTTTGGTGAAATAATCATTTCAAAATCTTTTACAGTCTATGAGTTACAAAAATAACAAGATAGCAAGGCTAAAAATAGCAGTTCTGTAAATATTTTATTGTAAACTGTAGTTATTATATTTGACTGATATTTTCTAATAAGATTTCAAGAAGTTTAGTATTTTTATATAAAAGAGCATAACCTACTAGTTCTAATAAAGTTGAGTTTACTCAATTTGGATTTATAATCAATTTATTATAAATTTTGAAGTCCTTATACATTAATGATTATTGAAATACATTTTAGTGTGTAGAATATATATATATATATATATATATATATATATAAAGGTGCTATAAAGTATTTTACATAAGTGACATATATGCCAAAAAGGAGTGTACTGATACAGGGTTTTGAGAATATTTGAAATTGGAATAAGTTTATCAAGCTTGTATATAACTCAAGCAATAAATAACATATAAATTAGTAATATGAATTTTAGGGGATATTTTCTCTACTGCATGTGCTACATTTTATTTTACAGAAATAAAGTAGCAGCTTTGATGAATCTAACAAAATTTGGTTCACTCAAAAAGGAGTTAAAATGAAATAGTTATGGATTTTCAAAGTTTGGCCATTTTTCTGTTGTAAAATAAATCCCTAATTATTTTTCTAATCCTTTCTTCTTTTCTCTTCCCCCCAGCCTGGGCCCACCTGTCGGTGGCACAGAACAGGGGAGGCGCAGGCTGGCTGGGCCACCGGCTCTGCTCATCGGTGCCGGCAGCGATTGGCAATGTGATTCATCTGGGGGTTGACAAAAATGGTGAGAGGAGATCCAGGCGAACTCAACGGTGGTCGGGGCTCAGCCGGCCGTGGCCGGAGCGTCGCCGGAGGAGAGCTCGAGCGGCAGCCTTGGGACAGTAATGGTGACGCCAGTAGAGGCGATGACCCATTCAACTAACGTATGGCGGAAACAAAACATGTAGTAGCCTTGGTATCACCCAAGGTTGCTTCCAACGCGAGGAATCAGAAGATGGCTCATCGGTTGAGGCGAATCGTGCGCGGCGGAGCATGACTGGAGTTGGAGAAGACGATGGCCGATCTCCTCGGTCGGGGCTCGGTTTCCAAAGATTTTTTGGGGTGGTCTACGCCTGGTGCTGAGGCGGTATTGGTGGCGAAGCAGCTTGGCCAGAGACGAGCTCGAGCGATGGGAACACCAGTGTGATGGCGCGACTGCACGACGGCGACGTCACGGCCGCACTCTCGGGGCTCCGCGGTGAGGCCGCGTTCCCGGCGATCGACTGCGTCAAATGGAGCAAGGTTAGAGAGGTAGCTACAGCATCCAGGGATGAGTAGGGAACAGAAAAGAGATGGCGGCGATGTCGGCCCGTTGGCGGTGGCCGCGGCCTTCTTCCTTGAGGCTGGCGGAGAGATGGAGAAGAAAGAGAGCCAGAGGAGCTCTCCCTCCTCGGTTTCTCAGCTCTGTGGTGAAGTGTGAGGATGAATGAGTTAGCTGGGAGAGTTGGAGGGCGAGAGAAGGCGTTCTTCACAGGCCACGACGACAAACACGTGTCGCGAGTAATTTGTGCTGACCTAGGGCGTGTCCCTCCTCTTGGCTGGCTGGACAGGGGGTTGGGCAAGCTAGGGCCGCTGCCAGGTGGGTCCAGGGCATGGTGGTCTGTGGAAACGAGAGGGGGATGGGTAAAAACCCACGTACAGAAGGGTTTAGCTATTTTCCAGGGTTTTCCAGATTTATTTTCCCCCCTTCACTTTAAAAATCAATTTGAGTAAGCAAAACTGATGCTAAAAATATGGTGATTTTTGTGTAGCTAGCCCAGACTACCTAGTTTCCATTTTTCAAAGTCTCACTCAAAAATTTCAAGTATTTTGGTCACAGCAAAAATGTGAAAAAGGTCCTGGCTGAGACTTAGATGAATTTTTAAAAGGTCTAAAGCGATTGCTAAAAATCTGGAAAAATCATATTAATTCATGATAAATAATCTAGTATTTGAATAAATTATTTCCCACATATGTTTATGTGAGGTTTGTTTCACTTTAGGAGTTGGTCTAATTTTGCCGATTAGGTTTTAATTAAATTGAATTTTGAGTTATATGACAAGATGATTCAAAAATTTTAATTAGCGAACAAAGATAGTTCTAGGAAACTTAAATAGTTACCTCTACTAGGTTGGGGATGTTACAACTCTCCCCCTTAAAATGAATCTCGTCCTCGAGATTGCGACGGATTGGAGAAAAGATAGGGATAGGCACTGCGAAGATGGTCTTCGCGTTCCCACGTGGCTTCATCCTCGGAGTGATTACTCCACTGGACCTTGAAGAATTTTAAGGCACGATTTCGAGTGATACGCTCAGCTTCATCAACAATGCGAATCGGTTGCTCACGATAGGAGAGATCGGGTTGAAGGTCTAGATCTTCCAACTTGGTTTCTTCGGTGGGAATCCATAAGCATTGTTTCAGTTGTGAGACATGGAATACATTGTGGAAAGCTGAGAGTGATGAGGGAAGGTCCAGCTTGTAAGCAATAGCTCCTCGCTTTGCAATAATGCAGAGGACCGATATAGCGAGGTGCTAATTTTCTTTCACTCCAAACCGATGTGTGGTTTTAAAAGGAGTGACTTTGAGATATACATGATCACCAACATTGAAGCTCAGTTCACGTCGGCGACGATCGACATAGCTCTTTTGCTGGGATTGAGCTGTTCGCAAGCATTCACGAATAGTTCGCACTTGCTCTTCAGCTTGCATGACCAAATCCGGACCAAAGAATGGTCTTTCTCCGGACTCAGACCAATTGAGAGGTGTTCTACATCTCCTCCCATACAAGGCTTCAAAAGGAGACATTTGAATGCTTGATTGATAACTATTGTTATAGGAGAATTCCGCATATGGAAGGCATCTTTCCCAATTTTTACCATAATCAAGAACACACGCCCTCAACATATCTTCTAGAATTTGATTTAACCTTTCGGTTTGGCCTCCGGTTTGTGGATGATATGCGGTACTAAAAGAGAGTTTAGTGCCCATGGCTTCATTGAGGCTCTCCCAAAAATGAGAAGTGAATTGAGGGCCCCTATCTGAAACAATTCTTGTTGGGACACCATGGAGGCAAATGATACGTGAGAGATATAATTCCACCAATTTGCTTATTTGATCAGTAGATTTAATAGGAAGGAAATGGGCAGACTTGGTGAGGCGATCAACAATTACCCAAATGCAATCATTCCCTTTAGGTGACTTCGGTAAACCGGCAATAAAATCCATACCAATTTCATCCCATTTCCACACGGGAATAGGAAGAGGTTGGAGTGTACCCGCTGGTCTTAAATGTTCAGCTTTAACCCTTCGGCAATTATCACATTCGGAGACATACCGTGCGATTTCCCGCTTCATTCGGGTCCACCAAAGTTTCTGCCGAAGGTCTTGGTACATTTTTGTCCTACCAAGATGGATAGAAAAAGGAGAGTTGTGAGCTTCATCCAAAATGAGTTGCTTCAACTTCCAATTTTTAGGCACAACCAATCGCTTTCCAAACCATAGAACACCATTCGTGTCCTTGGTGAAGCAATCGGCTTTGCCTTGCACGATTTTGGCACGAATTCGTGCCATGCCCTTATCATTCTTCTGGGCTTCTTTGATTTGTTCAAAGAGGGTTGGTTTGACCTCAAGATTAGCAAGGAAACCATGATCAACCATTTCCAAACCAAGCTTCTGAAATTCAGAACATAAAGTCTCACATTGGGGAGTTACCGACAAGCAATTGCATTGCGGTTTTCGGCTCAATGCATCGGCAACAACATTGGCCTTCCCCAAGTGATAGTGTAGACCCATATCATAATCTTTGATGAGTTCTAACCATCTTCTTTGTCTAAGGTTCAGATCTGACTGGGTGAAGATATATTTGAGACTTATATGATCAGTGTAGATTTCGCACCGATTGCCGATAAGAAAATGCCGCCATATTTTGAGAGAATGAACAACTGCGGCTAGCTCTAAGTCATGAGTTGGATAATTCACTTCATGAGGCCTCAATTGACGTGAAGCATATGCCACAACTCGACCTTCTTGCATAAGCACACAACCGAGTCCTTGGCGAGATGCATCACACTAAATATCGAAGCTCTTGTGAATATATGGTAGAGCAAGTATAGAGCAGTAGTTAATTTCTCTTTTAAGATTTGGAAACTTGCTTCACATTCCGCTGACCATACAAACTCCTCATTTTTCTTTAAGAGTTGGGTCATTGGTTTAGCAATTTTAGAGAAATTCTCGATGAACCGGCAGTAGTAACCGGCTAGACCGAGAAAACTTCGAATTTCGGTGGGGGTCTGAGGCTGTTTCCAAATCAGCACATCTTGTACTTTGCTAGGAAGAACAGCAACTCCTTCTTCAGATAGCACATGACCAAGAAAGGTCACTTCTTTTAGCCAAAATTCACATTTGCTAAATTTGGCATAAAGACGATGCTCCCGTAATTTTTCTAAGACAAGTCGAAGATGTTCTTCTTTGGACTTGGAAAATATAAGAATGTCATCAATGAAAATGGCCACAAATTTATCAAGATACTCCATGAAAATTGAATTCATCAAGTTCATGAAGTAAGCTGGAGCATTAGTCAAACCGAAGGACATGACAGTATACTAATACAAGCCATAACAAGTAGAGAAAGCCGTCTTTGGAATATCCTCAGTTCTGATTTTAATTTGATGATAGCCTAATCTCAAGTCAATTTTTGAGAATACACGGGCTCCGGTTAATTGATCGAAAAGATCGTCAATCCGGGGAAATGGATACTTGTTCTTGATAGTGACTGCGTTTAATGGACGGTAATCAACACACATCCGTAAAATCTTGTCATTCTTTTCCACGAATAGAACCGGGCATCGCCAAGGTGAGGAACTCGGTCGAATAAAACCCTTTGCAAGCAACTCCGAGAGTTGCTTCTTCAATTCTTCTAACTCATTTTGAGCCATACGATAGGGTCTTTTTGATATCGGGGCCGTTCCGGGCAGCAAGTCGATAACAAACTCAACTTCCCGATCTGGTGGCATCCCTGGCAATTCCTCTGGAAAGACATCCGGGTATTCACACACCATTGGAACACCAGCAAGCTCAGTGGTTGTGGCACCCTTGAGAGTATGAAGTTGAGGCGAAGCATTGTTTGGGGCAAAAGAGATCGGTTCACCGGTATTATTTACAAGAGAGATAAGACGACGGCCACAATCAATGACCCCCTGATTTTTGTGCAGCCAATCCATGCCTAAGATGACATCTAATCCCTTGGTGTGGAGAATGATTAAGTTGGCACTAAATTCTACCCCTTGAACAACAATCTTTGCATCTCGACATATATATTCGGCTCTCATTTCCGAACCGGGTGCTTCAATAATTAAAGGTGCTTGTAATTTGCTAATAGAAAGACCATGGGCTGAAGCAAAACTCTTTGTGACAAAAGAATGTGTAGCTCCGGAATCAAATAATATGCTAACTGGATGAGAGTTAACAAGTAGCGTACCGATCAGAACATCCGGTGCCTGACTTGCTTCTTCAGCGGTGACATGGTTCACCTTGCCCCTCTTTTGGACCTGCTGGCCCTGAGGAGCTTGCCTCAGCGGTGCATTCGGATGTGCTTGTGCCGGTCTTGGAGCACTCACCAGTGCACCTTGGCCACGATTTGGGCATTTGTTCGAATAGTGCCCCGGCTGTCCACAATTGTAGCAAGTAACATTGGGATGAGCCGGCGGACGAAGACCTTGCTGATTTCCACCCACGGGAGGTGGGAATTGTTGCTGTGGTGGACGTGACATGAAAGCTTGTTGACGAGGAGGTTGTGGAGTCTGAAAACGCGGAGGTGCTGGCAGCCATACATGAGGCCGTTGCGAACCTCCTGTAACTGGAAACTGCATGGCCCTCTTGCGCTTTCGCTCATTCTCGAGATTCTTCATCTTGCTTTCCACGACCATGGCCCTATTGACAAGGTCCTGGAAGTCATGGAAAATGTGTGCAGCAAGCTTGAGTTGCAGCTCCGCCGACAACCCACGCATAAAGCGATTTTGCTTGCGGGAGTCGGTGGAGACATCGTCCGGAGCATACCGAGCCAAGTGATTGAACTCGTATAAGTATTCCATGACGGTCCTGCGATCTTGAGTGAGATTGAGAATTTCTTGTTGCTTGAGGTCCACGATGCCCTTTGGGACGTGAGCCACTCGAAAGGCTTCGCGAAACTCCGCCCACGTGATGATGTGGCCGGCAGGTTGCATAGCGAGAAAGTTCTCCCACCATGCACCCGCAGCACCATGAAGTTGCTCGGCCGCCAGGTTCACCTTGTCGGCTTCCAGGCAGCGAGCAAGGGTTAGCTTCTGCTAGATGGTGCGGAGCCAATCACCCGCGTCCAACGGATCATCGGAGCAGGAGAAGACTGGGGGCTGTGTATGCTGAAATTCAGCAAGCCCTCCGGCAGCTTGATGACCACCTCTGCCCGCAGCTTGGGCGAAATGAGCAGCAGTGGCAGCCGTGCTTGCTGCGATTTGTTGGAGCGCGATATTTTGAGCTTGACGGTTGCGCTCCACAGCCATTAAAACATCAGCCATGGTAGGTGGAGGTGGTGGTTCTTGGTCATTATGACGAGAACCTTCCGGTGTCTCTTGAGATCGAGAACGGGTGTGAGGATGAGACATCCTATGGACATAATCCGAATAATGATTATTAGCAATGGGAACACATCAGAATTATTTAAGTTACAGTACTACTATTACGAATGAAATTACCAAATGCATTGAAATGGTGATATGGTTAGCCTAGCATGCCATGATGCATTTCAATAAGATCCAATGAAAAAAATCAAGTAAACTCACACTACTACAATCTGAACAAGAACCACAAAAACCAACAAGAACCAAACATGTTCCTGCGAGGGGATAAATAGGACCGTGAACTACCCGTTGAAATAAAAGAAAGATCGAAGATCCAATTAAACCAACAATCATATGGCCATAGTAGATATCTAAGTAATTTTGTAGCGAGCGTCTCTCAGCTGGGAGTACCCTTTAACAATTTATTTGGTGTATTCTTCAGGGTTACATATTTTATTTTTCAGAAGACTAGAATCTGAAATTTTTAGGACTGCTAGACAGCAGCCAATTCATGAATTTTTAGAGGGGCTACAGAAGACATAAAATTTTGGAAATTTTTGTGAGGCTTCCTGGTATAGTTGAGAGTCTCCAGAAAAATTGACAAGGGAAAAGGATGAGTAGAACTTTCTGTAGAAAATCGTGAACAGCTGCTGGTCCAGAATTCCAGAATACGGGTTTTTGCATGATGGAGCTAGAAACTGGAGTGGTAGACTTCCAAAATTTGTAGAAATTTTAGGGTAGGTTCAGGGGATAGTAAAGCACCATTTAGTTCACTGGTTTACAAAATTTTATATTGTTTTTAGTAAAGTGAGAGTAATTTCCTTACATTCAACATACCGGCTTTCATTTCGAACTATCATTTGAATGAGACAAGCATAGAGTTGATTTTACAAATAAAATCATAGCAAGGTTAGGAGATAAAATGAGACTAAGATGAGGATGAGGGATGAGAAGCAAAAAGGATCACCCATCCTAATGGTTTTCCAAAAATAGTTTATTTTGAACCTTTTGCAAGTATTTTTGCAATCACCAAGGTAAGCTCTAGCCTACAGTTAGTATTGCTCTGATACCAACCGCTGTGGACACCCCGAGTATTATTGTCCAGCGCCCAACACGACCACCACATATTGTTGGATGAGTGGGATCCATACATGCATAATAGCCACTCGACCTCAATGTGTCCATGATCACGGTTGACCCCTTCCAATATAATAACCGAAATACCAAGAAGTGTACCAAAGAGATAATCATAAGGATAGCTTGTGTGGGTGCCATGGGCCCCGGGTACCTCATGACAAGCATATGGGCCACTCGGATAGAGGATGGGCCTGGCCTTGTAATTAGAGATATAGTAATCCCTAGCAGACTTTGCCTTGTATGATAAGGAAAACACAGTCCTAGTTGAGTGCGTTATATCTCTAGGAGGAGATCCTTTGGCCGTAATCCGGTTGGGACTCCTACCTTGTAACCCTGTCCCCCAGTATATAAGGGGAGGCAGGGCGCCCCCTGAGGGCAGGTTGGGTTGGTTCACCAGAATCGCCACCATAATTCCTCAAAGGAATACACCCCAAACTGGACGTAGGGTATTACCTCACATTGAGAGCCTGAACCAGTATAAATCTCCCCATGTTCCTTTGCAAGCTACCGAGTTTCCATCCACCGAGTAGCCCCATATTCATATTGCCAGTGTAAAACATCGACAGTTGATGCGCCAGGTAGGGGCTTCGGTGAGATCAACATCTACAAGCTCGATGGATCCAACAACCGGAGTCAATGGCGGCAAATTCTCCCCCGGACATACAATCTCATTCGGAAGCCTTGACTTTGTCGCCGACATGTTCGGCAATCTCACCTTGGCAGACATAGACCTGATCCAACCGGCCGAGAAATCAGCCGACTCCGCGCCAGTTGGTCCACACGATGCTGCAGCGACCATCATTGACTTGTTGTGGAAATCTTCCACTTGCCCGGGTCTTGGGACAACTCTTCCTTTCAGTGTTTGACTCGGACTCGGTCTTGAGCCAGCCAAGATCGGGCTAAGGAAGGAGGAGATCATCAATCTCCCGTTCGGACTTGGCAACGCCGCGGATATCTTCGAACAACATCCGACGCGGCAAACACGATCCCCTGGTGTTCGACTCGGATACGGCCCAGAGCCGCTTGAGATCGGATCTAGGGAGGTCGGAGTTATAATCATCCCCATCAACTTTTTTGAGTTCGACTCTCAGTCAGACTCCGACTCTAAGTTAGACAGCAGTTCGGCAAGCTTCTCCCCGCCGCGAGAAATCTTCATGGCATCCAAAGGCTCTACTCCTACTCAGGAATCACGCCAACTATGCGAGCAGCAAGAGGAGGAGGCCTATCGACTGCGAGAACAACAAGAGAAAGAAGCAAGACGCCCGCACATCCGCAACGACGACCTGAGCAGGGCTGGGCGGACTGCTCAGCAACAAATCCTCCAAACCCGAGTCGGCGACCACGAGTCTTCATTACTCCTCAACAGAACATTGTGGCCACTGCACTCTAGTTCGGGCTTGATCACTAGGCCAGTCCGACGATCGCAAGGATAAAAGCCATGCTTACCGCTGCTGCATGTCAGCAGCACCAACAGTCGGGCGATACCCTCAAACCGACCAACTGGTCAGCATCCCCAACGGTAGTCTCGTCCACCTCAAAGCGACACCGAGCGGCCGGCTCTAGTCGGCAGCACACGGAGTCACGCCAAACATCACTCGGCAATCCCAACAACAACCGGCAGTGTCGAAGCGACCGTCGGGACAATCAGGATCTTCGAGGCCAACTACAGTGTCACCTTCAGCAGGACATCAATGCTCGGTGCCACGAATGAGAGGAAGAGAAGCAACGCCGATTGGAAGACGAGAACGAGCGTGTCGGCCTCCACCATGAGCGGTTTTGCCGTCGTAGGTGGAGCTGAAGCCCTCATAAAGATGAAGGAGTATCGGCCTTCACCCAGGAGCTACAGCAGGTCGATTGGCCGTCGAGTTTCAAGCCTCTTCCGAGTACGACTTATATTAGTTGCATCAAAGGAAGAACGAGTCTCTTCGTGACTTCATCAAGAGGTTCTCTAAAAAGAAGAATTCAATCCCGAAGATCAAGGACGAGGTCGTCATCGCCGCCTTTCGAAAAGGAGTCAAAGACACCTCGTTCATCGCCAAATTCACTCGGAAGCCTCCCAACTGTGTCAAGGCTTTATTCAACATGGCGAACAAGTACGTCAACTCGGCCAACACTGTTGCTGAGGCCCTCGATGACAAGAAGGCACCCTGACAAAAGAAACAGGAGGGCACCGATGAGCGGTCCCGACTAAAGTTGGGAGTCGCAAACGCAAGTCAGACGGCTTCATTGTGGTAGTCGGTCACAACAACAACTGAAGATTATTAGAACAACAAGTGACATGCTCGGGGGCTCAAAAGCCCAAACGCAAGGATGGCATCCCCACTCCAACATACCGAACAGCTAAGTCGCTTCCTGATAAATATTTCTTCACTTGGCCTCGCCAATGCCGCAGCCGCTTACACCTAATAGGTGTACAAGCTTCAATTTTTTCTATTTTATTTCTCTTAAATGATTGCAAAAGTACTCGAGTAGCATAAATTCCGATCCGTGAAACTTTGCTCCATGAAAGACGAACTTAAGTCACCCAAAGCGCGTGTCTGGGAAAGAGCCATGAGCCAACTCCCGACGCCAGGGGGCTATGACTAGTTAGGCAGAGTGTTTAAACGTAAGGGGTCAACTACTCGGGGAAATTAATATCAATAAGAGGAAGAACACATATTTACATATATTGTAAAATACATTTTATTCGGGTGATTGTTTTCATCATCAGATGGTACTCATCCGATATCTTTATAGTGCAAGGCCAGCTCCGGATACGCGTGACAAGAACTCAGGGCTGTGAGCCTATCTCCTACGCTCGGGGGCTGGACAAGTCTGCCAAGAATCACTCGGAATGCTCCATGAGGGCTACTGACCGAGTACTTGCGCCAGTCGGGACATCATCTTACCTGGTTACGCTCCATGTGAGCTGACAACCGACCTCTGGCGCTAGTTGGGGGTCATATACTACTCGACTGGGTGAGGTACGCCCCATGAGGGTCGCCAGCCGAATCCTACGCTAACACTAGGTTCAGGTACCTTATTCGGTCGCAACTCGGCTAAGTAGGGTACACCCCATGAGGGTCGCCAGCCAAATCCTATGCTAATGCTAGGTTCGGGTACCTTATTTGGTCACAACTCTATCAGATCGGGTAAGCCCCATGAGGGTCACCAGCCAAATCCTATGCTAATGCAGGGTTCAAGTACCTTATTTGGCTATGGCTCTGTTGGATATGATACACCCCATGAGGGTTGCCAGCCGAACCCTATGTTAACGCAAGGTTCGGGTACCTTATTCGGCTTTACCCAAGTCAGAGAAGACTTACGTCGTCAAAGCGCATCCGGAGTTCTCATGTACCACGTCACACCTGAGGAGGGCAAGCAGATTCTGCAACATACCTACTCAGGCACCTGTGGCAACCAGGCTGCATCCAGAACATAAGTCAGAAAGGCTTGCAGACGAGGATTTTTCTGGCTGATTGCAATTACCAATGCTGGAGTACTCGTCCTAACATGCGATGGATGCTACTTCTATAGAGCTATGCTGGGTAGGTCGGTTCAGGTCGGCTTATTTGGTAGCAGCCAACAAGATATGAGTTTCTACAATAGCATGCTCAATATGGGCCGCTCGTAGGCTGGGTTAAAATCGCAGTGCTGATGCTACCAACAGGAACCGATGAGGTAAACAGATATGCTTCATGAAGGCCTAATTGCTAAACACATGTGTTTGGGTATCTGTCTTATCCACCAGGTATCGAGGATATATCCTTATAAGGATCGCAAGCTGGTCTTCATTAAAATTGGGGATGCAGGTATCTTTCTCGAGTACACCTGACCACGCAATGGATTAATTTTCATAAAGTGGTACTCGGCCTACATGCTTGGCCACCAGTTGCCATGAGGAACATTATTCCAGCTGACATGACGCTAAAGTGTCTAACTTCTGAGTAGTGCACTACTCGAGAGAGACTATAAATATCTTTTCTAGCTGACATGACGCTGAGGAGTCTAACTCCCGAGTGGGACGCCACTCGGGAAAGACTATAAACCCCCTTTTCCAGCTGACATGAAGCTGAAGAGTCCCATATACAAGTGGCATGCTATTCGGCAAGACTATAAATCATATTCCGGTTGACATGTACTGAAGAGTCTCATATACTAGTAGTGTACTACTCGGGAAGGACTACAAGGTTAAAGATCCTTGACTTTATGTTTAATTGTTTCACAACTAAGAACAAAGTGGGAGGCTACACCTAATAGGTGCGCCTATTCGGTGCACACTATTCATACTTCTACATGGAGCCCTTCATAGCCTCGCTACCAGCTGACATGAAGCAGGACTCGAGAGAAGAAGCACTCGGACAAAGAGTACTCGAGAGCAATGCACTCGGGAAGACTTCACCATGGAGGATGAGCACTCGGCATCAGCTGTGACTCAACTATGAAGGTCTTAGGGGCTATTGTGGGTGCCATGGGCCCTGGGTACCTCATGACAAGCATATGGGCCACTCGGATAGAGGATGGGCTTGGCCTTGTAATTAGAGATATAGTAATCCCTAGCAGACTTTGCCTTGTATGATAAGGAAAGCACAGTCCTAGTTGAGTGCGTTATATCTCTAGGAGGAGATCCCTTGGCCGTATTCCGGTTGGGACTACTACCTTGTAACCCTATCCCCCAGTATATAAGGGGAGGCAGGGCGCCCCCTGATGGCAGGTTGGGTTGGTTCACCAGAATCGCCACCATAATTCCTCAAAGGAATACACCCCAAATTGGACGTAGGGTATTACCTCACATTGAGGGCCTGAACCAGTATAAATCTCCTCGTGTTCCTTTGCAATCTACCGAGTTTCCATCCGCCAAGTAGCCCCATATTCATATTGATGGTGTAAAACATCGACAGCTTGCCAGTCCTCTCCGTCATACGCCCGTCAAACCACTCGATTGACTGGCAAGCTGTCCATGTTTTACACCAGCAATATGATTATAGGGCTACCCGGCGGATGGAAACTTGGTGGATTGCAAGATTTCATACTAGTTCAGGTCCTCAATGTGAGGTAATACCTTACATCCAGTTGTGATGTATTCCTTTAAGGATTTGTGTCGATTTATGATCTTCTCTGCCCTCAGGGGGCACCTTGCCTCCCATTATATACTGGGGGATAGGGGTACAAAGTAAGAGTCCCAACCGGATACAGCCAAGGGATCTCCTCTTAGATATACAATTTACCCGACTAAGACCGTATATTCCTTATCGTACAAGGCAAAGTCAGCCGGGTGCTACTATCTCTCTAATCACAAAGCTAGGCCCATCCTCTATCCGAGTGGCCCATATGCTTGTGATGAGGTACCCAGGGCCCATGGCCTCCACAGCAGCCCCTGAGACCTTCATAGCTGAGTCACAGCTGATGCCGAGTGCTCATCCTCCATGGTAAAGATTGCCCCAGTGCATTGCTCCTGGTCCGAGTGCATCTTCTTCCCGAGTCCTGCTTCATATCAGCTGGCAGCAAGGCTATTAAGGGCTCCATGTAGAAGTATGAATAGTGTGCACCGAATAGGCGCACCTATTAGGTGTAGCCCCCCTCCCCCCCGACTTTGTGCTTAATTGTGAAAACAACTAAACATAAAGTCAATGATCTTTAACCTTGTAGTCTTTCCCGAGTAGTGTACTACTGGTATATGAGACTCTTCGGTATCATGTCAACCGGAATATGATTTATAGTCTTTGTCGAGTAGCATGCCACTCATATATGGGACTCTTCAGCTTCATGTCAGCTGGAAGGGGTGTTTATAGTCTTTCCCGAGTGGCGTCCCACTCTGAAGTTAGACTCCTCAGCGTCATATCGGCTAGAAAAAATATTTATAGTCTTTCCTGAGTAGTGCACTACTCAGAAACTAGACTCTTCAGCGTCATGTCGGCTAGAATAATATTGCTCTTGGCAACTGTTGGCCAAGCATGTAGGCCGAGTACCACTTTATGAAATTAAATCCATTGAGTGGTTAGGTGTACTTGAGAGATATTTGCATCCCCAATTTTGATGAAGACCAGCTTGTGACCCTTATAAGGATATATCCTCAATACCTTGTGGATAAGACAGATACCCAAACACATGTGTTCTGCAATTAGGCCTTCATGAAGCATATTTGTTTATCTCATCCATTCCTGTTAATAGCACCAGCACTGCAATTTTAACACAGCCAGCGACCGGCCCATATTGAGCGTGCTACTATAGAAACTCATATCTTGGTGGCCCAATACTGACTGTGCAGGCCCAGGCCCATGAATCGGAAACAGCTCTCTAAAAGGCGGGGAGAGAGAGAAAAGATTCCCTCATCTTCTCTAATCCTCCAATCGTTTCGTCTTCCAGCTTCCGTGCTAAAATTTTGCCTCCCACTTCGCTAGGGTTCGCCATTGCTCGCTCTTCCCCACTGAAACTCAGGTGATTCCGCTCCTCCTCATCCATTCCAAGCCCCCGATAGCCTTTCACCCAAATCTCCTCACCCCTAGCCATGCCGAGAGCGTCGGAGATCCCAAAGGTGACCGATGAGGCGTGGCCGGCTTCGGATTGCGGTCGGTCCAAGCTGGGGTGCTTGGAGAAGCAGTTGAGGTTGCAAAGCCACAATGTCATCAACTGGCGTCTGGCTGAAGGGGAAATGGTTCCGGAGCCCCAGGAGGGTGAGACCGTCGTTTTCGCCTCTTTTTTCCACCGGGGTCTTTCTCTTCCTTCTTCTGAGTTCTTCCGCCAACTTCTCGCTTTTTATGAACTCAAGTTGGTGAATTTGAATCCCAAGTCAATTCTGCAAATCTCCCTTTTTTGTGACTCTCTGTGAGTGCTTCCTAGGTGTGGAACCCCATTTGAATCTCTTTAGATATCTGTTCCATATCAAGCCCCAGCCCTCCAAGAGTAAAATCCAAGTAATTTGGGGGGGGGGGGCGGGCCGGTATCCAACTCAGAAATGAGATGAAGAGGACTTATATCAATATCCCTCTGAAATCTTCTCTCAAAGGCTGGCATAAGGAATGGTTTTACTGTTCCGATCTTGAGCCAAGCCTTCCCCCTTTCATGGGTTTGCCCCTGGTGGTCATTGCCAAGTGGTCGTCTCTGCCCACGTCTAAAGAAATGGGGCAGGTCCACAAACTTGCTGGAAGGATTGACAAGCTGAAAAAAGCCGGGTTGACTGGTCCATGGGTGGCCAGATGTTTCTTGACTCAGAGCTGAAGCTGAGGTGCTACTTCGGCTGGGACTACAAGAGAAAAGGTGATCCCAGCCGGGAATATGCTGATCTGATAGACAAGTACAAGGTGACCGACACCCTGCTGGATTTCTTTGCCAGCAGGGTGGTCGAAACTGAAGATACAGGGCGATCTGTGGCGGCTTATAGCCAGAAGAGGCCGTGCCCAAAGGTAACCTTTGCCGATGTTGTCTTGTAGTTCATCTGTGGTGAATGCTTGCAGGTATATGCCTAGATTAGCTCCAGAATGTGTAAAATATATTGTTGAACTGCTTGCAGTCATCTGAGGAGTTTGATGATGACTCCCAAACGTTGTCGGCCATGAAGTCGAAAAAGAGGCCGAGAAGTCCTTCTGCTGCCCAGCCTGACTCTAAGAGAGCGGGGAAGAGACCTGTTGTAGATCAGGGCAAGAAGAAGGTTATGATTCCGAGTGCCACAGCCGGGAGTCTGAAGATAAAAGACACCGCCGGTACAGCCCCCAGGCCGCCGAGTCTCGGGCTAGGACTAGCGTAATCGAGCTCAGCATCATCGAGCCCAATACGAGTGCTGCCGAGTACAAGGCCAAGTCCAGCGCTGCCAGGCTCAGAAACATTGAGCCCAAGAATGGCGCCGCCGAGTACCCGGGTGCCCCAACTGGCCACACCGCGAGTGGGGCCGACCCGGATAGAAACACCATCACCGACCACTGTGCCCTTAGGCCCGACAGCCAGCGGCCATCTAGTGCTGACCTTTGGATCACCAGGACAGTGGCTTAAGTTCTCCAAGTGGTAGGTTGCTCTGGGTCTTCTAGAAATCTTGTTCATCATGGTAGGATGTTGATGTTTGACTCATTATGTAGGGAGCGGGCTGACATTGATCTTAAGGAGACTGCTCTGGCTACCCCCGTCGTCGAGCCAGCCCCAGCCGAGCCAGCGCCGGTGAGCGGACCTACTGAGCCGGTGACAGTCCCAATTGCAGAAACTGAGACCATCCCGACTACAGGGCCACCGGCACCGGTCGACCAAGGGGCGGTTGTCGAGGCTGTCGCTCTAGTCCCTGAGCCAACCCCCGAGGCCCCGGAGGCTACCGAGGTGAGGGCTAGGACCCTGTCGCCATCCTCATCGCCGTCGTCATCGTCATCATCGTTGTCATCACCGCCTTTGGAAAGGCCAGATCTTCCCAGGCTCGAAGCCCCTCCCTGCAAGTTCCCAAGGACATTCCGCTAGACGGCCCTCAACAGAACTGCGAGGAGTTACAAGCATGACAAGGTTGCGGTGGAGAAGGAGCATGAAGACTTCCTTCATGTCGCAATCACCACATCCTAGGGGATTAAGGTATGAATCTCGTCGTATTGGAATCTTGGTAGTCCTCCTTGCACGAGTGTTCTGACGCTTGACTTCGCCTCGCACTGTTTCTCCCCGAGTAGAAAATGGTTGACCACTTGGAGAGGATGAACGAGGTCCCAACCTGAGTTGCCCCCCAGCTCCAAGAATTGGACCAGCTTTGGGCTTTAAAAGCTGAAGTGGAAGGGCGTAGCCAGGAGAGGGAATCTTGGCTAAGGGAGGCCCGTTAATCAGCTCAGGACCGAGAATTGGGACCAGGCCAAGAAGATTGGAAGTAAGCCTCCCGAACGTCTCCCTGGATGATCTCTTAGCATATTTGTCCAGCTGTGTTGTTTTCCGACTGCCCAGTTGTTTCTTGACTACCATGTTGAGTGCTTGACTATTCTGATGTGTAGCCCTCGAAGCCGAGCTAAAGACCCGAACAGAGGGGAAGTCCAGCTGAAAGAGGCCGAGAAAGCCAAGGCCGGGCTTGAAAAAGACAAGGCCGACCTAACAAGGGCTATGGCCGAGCTTGAGAAAGAGAAGGCCGACTTGAAGAAGGCCAACGCCAAGCTCGAGAAGGAAAAGGTTGAACTGGAGAAGGCCAAAGCCAAGTGGGAGGCCGACTACAAAAGTAAGTCTCTGCACTGACAATGATCTTAACCAATCCATTAAGTGCTTCGCCTGCAGTCTGCCTGACAAGTTTACTTGTTGGTGAACCCAGGTAGCTGCTAGAGCCAATGCCCAAATCCAATTCCAGGCTTTTGCAGAGGAGGTAAAGGTCGTCAAGGAGTCACAGGAGATCCTTGCCGAGTCCGTGAAAGGGTTCCTTGATGTGATGGATCCTCGTCATGTGGGAACCAGCTCCAACACGGTGTCTCAGGTGCAGGCGCGCCTTAAGGAAGCACCGAGTATCCTGAAGAGGTACTCGGATGAGCGCACTGTTGTCGGCGTGGCCCATACCCTGATGATGACCAAGTCCATCTACCCCAGGGTAGACATTGAAGCCATTGGAGAGGGATTCTCCGAGGAGACGACGCATGAGGAGGCGCTGGAGCTCATAGGCAAGGCGAGGCCGACTGCTGAGGTGATCACCTGAGACCTGGGTATGTAAAAATAGTCCATCATGCAGTCGGTGTATATGAATTTTTGTAAAGACATGTGTAAATACGTGTGGAATGCTGCCAGGCCCTGAATTATTACTTAGTTGTCATTAGCTTTACCTGACTATATAATCTGCACCGAGTTGGTCTATAGGAACTTAATAAAATCGTTCATCGCAGAAAGCTGTACTTGGGCAAACATAACAAAGTCGTTGCAAAACTTCTTAACTTAAGTAAAACAGGCTCGTATATTATTGACAAAGCACATATAATACATGCAGCCCCCGACTCACTACTCGGTTGGAACAAGCGGCGTAGTGAGTCAGAGAAATCTGTACACAAGGAAAAATATAAAACTTAGGTATAGAAAGGACGTAGCTGTTCTATATTCCATGAGTTGCTGATAAGGGCACCATCTTTGGTCTTCAGTCGGTAGGCGCCGGGCCGCGTGACCTCAGCTATAATGAATGGCCCTTCCCATATTGGGGATAGTTTATGCCTGTCTTTGGTGGTTTGTATTTTTCTCAAGATGAGATCTCCGACCAAAAAGGCGCGGTCACGGACATTGCGATTGTGGTAGCGACGCAGGCCTTGAAGATACCGTGCCGACTAGATTATTACGATATCCCTTGCTTCTTCCAACTGATCTAGTTCGACCAATCGGGTATTATTTGAGGTGTCTTCTGAGTAAGCCCGAACTCGCGGAGAGCCGAACTCTAACTCGGTTAGTAGCATAGCGTCGGCACCGTAAACCAAAAAGAAAGGGGATTGCCCTATTGCCCGACTAACCGTGGTTCTGAGAGACCAGAGAACAGATGGGAGCTCTTGTACCCACCGGCCCGCATATGGTTGTAGTCAGTCGAATATCCTGGCCTTGATACCTTGTAAGACCATACCATTGGCGCGCTCAACCTACCCATTGCTCCGCGGGTGTGCCACAGACGCATAGCAGATCTTGATGCCGAAGTCATCACAGAAATCTTGAAACACGCCACCCGTGAACTGAGTACTGTTGTCCATGATGATGCGGTTAGGGACTCCAAATCTGTATAATATACTCATGATGAAGTCCTTTGCTCATGCCGCTGTTATGGTAGCAATGGATTTTGCCTCAATCCACTTTGTGAATTTATCCACTGCGACGAACAAGTGTGTGAACCCTCCTGGCGCTTTCTTTAAAGGCCCGACCATGTCAAGCCCCCATACTGCAAAGGGCCAAGAAATTGGGATTGTTTGGAGTTCTTGGGCTAGGTGATTGGTTTGTCTTGCGTAGAACTGGTAACCCTCACATGTGCGAACAATGTCTTTAGCGTCTGTTACTACTGTTGGCCAGAAAAATCCCTACCGGTAAGCCTTTCCGACTAACGTCCTAGATGCTGCATGGTTGCCACATATGCCCGAGTGGATCGATTGTAGAATCTGCTTGCCCTCCTCAGTGGTGACGCAGCACATGAGGACACTAGATGCACTTCTTCGGTACAGGTCTTCTCCAACGACTAGGAAATTCTTGCTTCGACGTTCGATCTGTTCGGCTTGACAACGATCTTCTAGGAGTTCATCGTCTAGGAGAAATTTGAGAACAGGAGTCCGCCAGTCTTGACATATGTTCAGTACTTCGTCTGTTGCCAGGGTAGGTTCGCTTCCCGACTACTCTGGCACTAATTTTTTCTTGACTGACGGCTCTATAAGTTGCTCGACAAAGATTCCTGTCGGGACTGCTTCTCGCTTAGATCCCATGTTGGCCAATTCGTCTGCAGCATCGTTGTATTGTCGTAGGACATGTGTTATCTCCAGCCCGTCGAACTTGTTTTCCAGCTTTCGGGCCTCCTGATAGTACGCTGCCATTGTGTCATCGAGACATGTCCAGTCTTTCATGATTTGGTTTACCACGAGTTGAGAATCTCCTCGCACAACCAGTCGGTGGATGCCGAGTGATATAGCAATACGGAGCCCGTGGATAAGTGCCTCGTACTCGGTGACGTTGTGTGAAGCCGAAAAGTGGATTTGGAGAACGTACTTGAGTTTTTCGCTGATAGGGGACGGCAGTACGACACCGGGCCCGGCACTGCCGATCCGTAGAGAACCGTCGAAGTACATTGTCTAGTACTCTAGCTTCGCTGTTGATGTAGGCATTTGAACTTCTGTCCAGTCGGCCATGAAGTCGGCTAGAGCTTGTGATTTGATAGCTGTCCATGACTGAAAGGTGATATCGAACACCATCAACTCGAGCGCCCATTTAGCGATTCGGCCAGTAGCCCCGCGATTATGCAGGACATCCCCGAGTGGATACGATGTGACCACCGTGACTTAATGTGCTTGGAAATAATGCACTAGCTTCCGGACAATGATGAGTAGGCCGTACAGCAACTCTAGACCTGCGGATATCTCATCTTTGAGTCGGCAAGGACCTCGCTGACAAAGTAGACTGGCCGTTGAATCTTCTATATGTGACCTTGTTCGGATCGCTCGACCACCAGCACCATGCTGACTACCTAAGTAGTTGCCGCCAGATACACCATTAATGGTTCTTGGGGCATTGGTGACGCCAACATGGGTGGTGATGTGAGAAATTTCTTAAAGTCTCAAAGGCTTGCTGGGCTTCAGGAGTCCATTGGAAATTGTCTGCTTTCTTCAATAGCTTGAAAGTGGGCATGCCCCGTTCGCCTACTCGGGAAATAAACCGGCTGAGTGCCGCCATGCAGCCTGTTAGCTTCTGGACATCCTTCTGGCTAGTCAGGGGTGCCATGTTCATGATTGCGTTGACTTTCTCCGGGTTGGCCTCGATGCCGCGATGCAAGACGATGAAGCCGAGTAGCTTGCCAGATGGCACACCGAAGGCGCACTTTTCTGGATTCAACTTCATCTTGAATCTTTGAAGATTTTGGAAGGTTTCTTCCAGGTCAACGATGAGGTCTTCTTTGGACTTGGTCTTGATCACCACGTCATCGACGTAGGCTTCCACGTTGCGCCTGATCTGAGTGTGTAGCCACCGCTGAATGGCCCATTGATACATTCCTCTAGCGTTTTTCAAACCGAACGGCATTGTGATGTAGTAGTACGCTCCAAACGGCGTGATAAAAGACGTCTTTAGGCAATCCTCCTCCTTGAGGCTGATTTGGTGATATCCTAAGTAACAGTCAAAAAAGCTGAGAAGTTCGCACCCTGTGGTTGAATCCACCACCTGATCTATTCTGGGTAGACCAAATGGATCCTTGGGGCACGCCTTGTTGAGATCGGTGTAGTCGACGCACATGCGCCATTTGCCATTTTTCTTCTGGACCAGGACTGGGTTTGCCATCCAATCCGGGTGATAGACCTCTTTGATGAACCCGGCTGCGAGAAGCTTGGTTATCTCCTCCCGGATAGCATCTTTACGGTCTTGGGCGAAGCGCTGTAGCCATTGCTTGACTGGCTTGGCATCTGTCTTGACGTTGAGGGCATGCTCGATCACCTCCCTTGGTACGCCCGGTGTCGATGTTTTACACCGGCAATAAATATATGGGGCTAGTCGGCGGATGGAAACTCGGTGGATTGCAAAGGAACACAGGAAGATTTTATACTGGTTCAGGCCCTCGATGTGAGGTAATACCCTACGTCCAGTTTGTATGTATTCCTTTGAGGATATACGGTGGTAGTTCTGATGAACTTGTGTGCACCTATGAGCTTATGAGTGCTCTTCTGCCCTCAGGGGGCGCCCTGCCTCCCCTTATATACTGGGGGACAGGGTCACAAGGTAGGAGTCCCCATCGGATTACGACTAGGAGATCTCCCCTTAGAGATATAACGCACCTGACTAGGACTGTATATTCCTTTCTATACAAGGCGAAGTCTGCCGAATCTAGCTATATCTCTAATTACAAGGCTAGGCCCATCCTCTATCCGAGTGGCCCATATGCTTGTCATGAGGTACCCGGGGCCCATGGCACCCACAGTAGCCCCCGAGACCTTCATAGTTGAGTCACAGCTAATGCCCAGTGCTCATCCTCCACGGTGAAGTCTTCCCGAGTGCATTGCTCTCGAGTACTCTTTGTCTGAGTGCTGCTTCTCCCGAGTCCTGCTTCATGTCAGCTGGCAGCGAGGCTATGAAGGGCTCCATGTAGATGTTGGAATAGTGTGCGCCAAATAGGCGCACCTATTAGGTGTAGCCCCCGACTTTGTGCTTAATTGTGAAAACAATTAAACATGAAGTCAAAGATCTTTAACCTTGTAGTCTTTCCCGAGTAGATTACTACTGGTACATGAGACTCTTCGGTATCATGTCAACCGGAATATAATTTATAGTCTTGCCGAGCAGGGAACTACTCGTATGTAGGACTCTTCGACTTCATGTCAGTTGGAATGTATGTTTATAGTCTTGCCGAGTAGGATGCTACTCGCATATGGGACTCTTCAGCGTCATGTTAGCTGGAAAGGGGGTGTTTATAGTCTTTCCCGAGTAGTATACTACTCGAAAATCAGACTCGTCGGCATCATGTCAGCCGGGATGATTATTTATAGTCTTTTCCAAGTAATATATTACTCGAAAATTAGACTCGTTAGCTTCATGTCAGCTGGAAAATGTGTTTATAGTCTTTCCCGAGTGGCGTCCCATTCGGAAGTTAGACTCTTCAGCTCGTCAGCTGGAAGAATGTTTATAGTCTTTCTCGAATAGTATGCTACTCGAAAGTTAGACTCCTCCGCATCATGTCAGCGGGAATGAGAATTTTATAGTCTCTCCCGAGTAGTGTACTACTCGAAAGTTAGACTCATCCGCGTCATGTCAGCAGGAATGAGAAATTTATAGTCTCTCCCGAGTAGTGTACTACTCGAAAGTTAGACTCATCCGCGTCATGTCAGCGGGAAAAGAAGGTTTATAGTCTCTCCCGAGTAGTGTACTACTCGAAAGTTAGACTCTTCAGCGTCATGTCGGCTAGAATAATGTCGCTCATGGCAACTGGTGGCCAAGCATATGGGCCGAGTACCACTTTATGAAAATAAATCCATCTCGTGGTCAGGTGTACTCGAGAAAGATACCTGCATCCCCAATTTTAATGAAGACCAGCTTGTGATCCTTATAAGGATATATCCTCGAGACCTGGTGGATAAAACAGATACCCAAACATATATGTTTAGCAATAAGGCTCTCATGAAGCATATCTGTTTACCTCATCGGCTCCTGTTGGTAGCACCAGCGCTATAATTCAACTCGCCTGCGGCGGCCCACATGGAGCATGCTACTGTAGGAACTCATATCTTGGTGGCTGCTACCAAATAAGCCGGCCTGAGCCGACCTATCCGGCATAGCTCTATAGAAGTATCTTCCATCGCCTGTCAGGATGAGTTTTTGTGTCGATATCCGCAATCAGCCAGAGAAAATCCTTATTCGCAAGCCTTTCCGACTTATGTTCTAGATGCAGCCTGGTTGCCACAGGTGCCCGAGAAGGTATGTTGCAGGATCTGCTTGCCCTCCTCAGGTGTGACACAGTGTATGAGAACTCCGGATGCGCTTTGACGATGTAAGTCTTCTCTGACTTCAGAAGAGCTGAGCAGGGTACCCGAACCTTGCATTAGCATAGGATTCGGCTAGCGACCCTCATGGGGCATACCCTACCCAACAGAGTTATAGCCAAGCGAGGTACCCGAACCTTGCATTAGCATAGGATTCGGCTAGCGACCCTCATGGGGCGTACCTCACCTAGCCGAGTGATATACGACCCCCGACTAGTGCCGAAAGTCGGTTGTCAGCTCACATGGAGCGTAGCCGGGGAAGATGACGTCCCGACTGGCGCAAGTACTCGGTAAGTAGCCCTCATGGAGCATCCCGAGTGTATTTTGGCAGACTTGTCCAGCCCCCGAGCATAGGAGATAGGCTCGCAGCCCTGAGTTCCTATCACGCGTATCCGGAGCTGGGCCTGCAATATAAAAATATCGGATGAGTAGCATCTGATGATGGAAATAATCACCCGAATAAAATGTACTTTACAATATATGTAAATACGTGTTCTTCCTCTTTTTGATATTAATTTTCTCGAGTAGTTGACCCCTTACGTTTAAGCACTCTGCCCGACTAGTCATAGCCCCCTAGCGTCGGGAGTTGGCTCATGGCTCTTTCCCAGACACGCGTTTTGGGTGACTTGAGTTCGTCTTACATGGAGCAGAGTTTCACGGATCGAGATTTATGCTACTCGAGTACTTTTGTAATCATTTAAGAGCAAAAACAGAAAAAAGTAAATGTGCAGCTTGTACACCTATTAGGTGTAAGCGGCTGTGGCACTAGCAAGGCCGAGTGAGGAGATGTTTATCAGAAAGCGACTTAGCTGTTCGGTATTTGGGGAGTGGGGATGCCATCCTTGTGTTTGGGCTTGTGAGCCCCCGAGCATGTTACTTGTTGTTCTGATAATCCTCAGTTGTTGAAGGTCGAAGACGGTTGTGACTGGTTGCCACAATGGAGCCGTCTGACTTGCGTTTGCGATTCCCAGCTTTAGTCGGGACCGCGTCGTCGGTGTCGTCCCGCTTCTTCTGTCAGGGTGACTTGTTGTCATCAAGGGCCTCGGCAACAGCGTGGGCCGAGTCGGCTTACTTGTTTGCCATGTCAAATAGGGCCTTGACGGAGTTGGGAGGCTTCCGCGTGAATTTGTCGATGAACGAGGTGTCTTTGACTCCTTTTCGAAAGGCGGCGATGACTACCTCGTCCTTGATCTTCGGGATTGAGTTCCTCTTCTCAGAAAACCTTTTGATGAAGTCATGAAGAAACTCGTTCTTTCTTTGGCGCAACTGATATAGGTCGTACTCAGAAGATGGCCTCTCGTATGTTCCCCGGAAGTTGGTGATGAATCGTTCCCGGAGTTCTCCTCAAGAGCCGATTGATTGCTTTGGGAGTCCTGTTAGCCATGTCCTCGCTGAGTCGGCTAGAGCAACTGGGAGGTAGTTAGCCATGACTTTGTGGTCACCTCCGGCAGCTTGGATTGCCGGAGTGTATGCGGTGAGCCAGGACTCGGGATTGGTGTTGCCGTCGTATTTTTCGATGCCTGTAGGCTTGAAACCCGATGGCCAGTCGACCTATTGTAGCTCCTGGGTAAAGGTTGGTATGCCTTCATCGTCGTGAGGGCTCCAACTCCGAATACGGCGGCGAGACCGCTCGTGGGGGAGGCCGAAGTGCTCGTTCTCGTCTTCCAGTCGGCGTTGCTCGTCTTCCTCTTGTTTGTGGCGTCGAGCACTGATGTCTTGCTGAAGGTTACGCCGTGATTGGCCTCGGAGCCGCCAGTTATTGTTGGGGTTGCCGAGTGATGTTTGGCTCGACCCCGTGTGCAGCCGACTAGAGCCGGTCGCTCGGCATCGCTTTGAGGTGGACGAGACTGCCGCTGGGGAAGCCGACCGGTTGGCCGGTATGAGGGTATCGCCCGACTGTTGGTGTTGCTGACATGCAGCAGCTGTAAGCATGGCTTTTATCCTTGCGATCGTCGGGGTGGCCTAGTGATCAGGCTCAAACTGGAGCGCGTCCAGCAGGGTTGCAACGGACACGATGTTCTGTTGTGGTGTGACGAAGACGTCGTGGTCGCCGACTCTGGTTTGGAGGATTTGTTGCTGAGCAGTTCGCCCGGCTCTGCGCAGATCGTCGTTGCGGGCGCGCAGGCATCTTGCTTCTTCCTCTTGCTGCTCTTGCAGTCGGCAGGCCTCCTCCTCTTGTTGTTCGTGTAGTCGGCGTGATTCCTGAGTAGGAGTAGAGCCTCTGGATGCCATGAAAATTTCTCGCGGCGGAGTGAAGCTTGCCGAGCTGGTGTCCGACTTAGAGTCGGAGTCCGACTAGGAGTCGAAGTGCGACTGAGTGTCGAAGTCGGAATAGTTGATGGGGGTGATTATAACTCCAACCTCCCTAGATCCGATCTCGAGCGGCTCGAGGCCATATCCGAGTCGAACTCCAGGAGATCGAGTTTGCCGCGTGGGATGTTGTCTGAAGATATCCGCGGTGTTGCCGAGTCTGTACGGGAAATTGACGATCTCTTCCCTTCTTAGCTTGATCTTGGCCGGCTCAGGGCCGAGTCCGAGTCGAACATCGAAGGGAAAAGTTGTCCTAGGACCCGGACAAGATGAAGATTGCCGCAGCAAGTCGATGAGGGTTGCTGCAGCGTCGTGCGGACCGACTGGCGCGGAGTCGGCCGGTTCCCTGGCAGATCGGATCGAGTCTGAGTCAGCCAAGGTGAGATTGCCGATCTGGTCGGCGGCGAAGTCGAGGCTTCTGAATGCAATTGTATCTTCGGGGGAGAGTTTGCCGCCGTCGACTCCGGTTGCTGGATCCATCGAGCTTGTAGATGTAGATCGCGCCGAAGCCCCTACCTGGCGCGCCAACTGTCGATGTTTTACACCGGCAATAAATATATGGGGCTACTCGGCGGATGGAAACTTGGTGGATTGCAAAGGAACACAGGGAGATTTTATACTGGTTCAGGCCCTCGATGTGAGGTAATACCCTACGTCCAGTTGTGGTGTTATTCCTTTGAGAATTTGTGGTGGTGATTCTGGTGAACCAACTCAACCTGCCCTCATGGGGCGCCCTGCCTCCCCTTATATACTGGGGGACAGGGTTACATGGTAGGAGTCCCCATCGGATTACGACTAGGAGATCTCCCCTTAGAGATATAACGCACCCGACTAGGACTGTATATTCCTTTCTATAGAAGGCGAAGTCTGCCGAATCTAGCTATATCTCTAATTACAAGGCTAGGCCCATCCTCTATCCGAGTGGCCCATATGCTTGTCATGAGGTACCCGGGGCCCATGGCACCCACAAGTAGAAACTTGTTGATCGCTTGGAGAAGATGAGCGAAGTCTTGATTCGGGTTGCCCCCCAGCTCCAAGAGTTGGACCAGCTCTAGGCCTTGAAGACTGAAGTAGAAGGGTGTAGCCAGGAGAGGGAGTCTTGGCTGAGGGACGCCGTTACTCAGCTCAGGGCTGAAAATTGGGACCAAGCCAAGAAGATAAAAGGTAAGCCTCCAGGTGTATCTTTCTGACCAGATCCTTGGTAAATTTCTCCAGCTGTGTCGTTCCCGACTGCCTAGTTGTGTCTTGACTGCAACGTCGAGTTCTTGACTAATTTGTCATGCAGCCCTCGAAGTCAAGTGGAAGACCCGGACAGAGGAAGAGAACCAGCTGAAGGAGGCCAAGAAAGCCAGGGCCGAGCTTGAAAAGGACAAGGCCGATCTGACAAAGGCTAGAACCGAGCTTGAGCGAGAGAAGGCCGAGTTGAAAGAGGCCAATACCAAGCTCGAGAGTGAAAAAGTTGAACTAGAGAGGACCATAGCCAGGTGGGAGGCCGACTACGACAGTAAGTCTCCCTTTTGACATTGATATTAACCAATCCATTAATTACTCCATCTGCAGCTTTTTACCTAACAAGTTTACTTGTCAGTGAACCCGGGTAGCTGCTAGAGCCAATTCCCAAGCCCAATTTCAGGCTTACGCAGAGGAGATAAAGGTCGTCAAGGAGTCATGGGAGGCCCTCCTCGGGTCCGTGAGAGGGCTCCTTGACGTCATGGATCCTCGCCCCGTGGGAACCAGTTGTAGCTCGATCGCCCAAGTGGAAGCGCGCCTTGAGGATGCACCGAGTGCCTTGAAGAGGTACTCGAATGAGCATGTTATTACCGGCATGGCCCAAACCCTGGCTATGACCAAGTCCATCTACCCAAGGGCAGATGTTGAAGCCATCGGGGAGGGGTTTGCCGAGGAGACAACTCTTGAGGAGGCGTTGGAGCTGATAGCCAAGGCGTGGCCGACTGCAGAGATTATCACCCGGGACCTGGGTCTGTAGAAACAAAACATCATGCAGTCGGTGTATTGTGGATTTTTGTAAAAACATGTGTAAATATATGTGCAATGCTGCCAAGCTTTAAACTATTACTCAATTGTCATTAGTTTTACTCAACTATATGGTCTGCACTGAGTTAGTCTATAGGAACTTAATAAAATCGTTCATCGCAGAAAGCCGTACTCGGGCAAACATGACAGTCGTAGTGAAGCTTCGTAACTTAAGTAAAATAGGATCGTATATTATTGACAAAGCACATATGATACATGCAGCCCCCGACTCACTACTCGGTTGAATCAAACGGCGTAGTGAGTCAGAGAGGAACTGTACACATGGAAGAAAAAAAATAAAGAACTCAGGTATAGAAAGGATGTAGCTATTCTATGTTCCATGAGTTGCTGATGAGGGCACCATCTTCAGTCTTCAGTCGGTAGGCGCCTGGCCGCGTGACGTCGGCTATGATGAATAGCTGTTCCCAAATTGGGGATAGTTTGTGCCTGTCTTTGGTGGTTTGTATTTTTCTCAGGACGAGATCTCCGACCAAAAAGGCGCGGCCACAGACATTGTGATTGTGGTAGAGACACAGGCCTTGAAGATACCTTGCCGACTGGATTGTTGCGATATCCCTTACTTCTTCCAACTGATCTAGTTCGACCAATCGGGTATTGTTGGAAATGTCTTCTGAGTAAGCCCGAACTCGCGGAGAGCCGAACTCTAACTCGGTTGGTAGCATAGCCTCAGTACCATAGACCAGAAAGAAAGGGGATTGCCTTGTTGCCCGACTAACCGTGGTTCTGAGAGACCAGAGAACAGATAGGAGTTCTTGTACCCACCAGCCCGCGTATGGTTGTAGTCGGTCGAATATCCTAGCCTTGATACCTTGTAAGACCATACCGTTGGCTCGTTCAACCTGCCCATTGCTCCGTGAGTGTGCTACAGACGCATAGCAGATCTTGATGCCGAAGTCGTCACAGAAATCTTGCAACACGCTGCCCGTGAACTGAGTACCGTTGTTGGTGATGATGCGGTTGGGGACCCCAAATCGGTAGAGTATACTCATGATGAAGTCCTTAGCTCGTGCCGCTGTTATGGTTGCAACGGGTTTGGCCTCAATCCATTTGGTGAATTTATCCACTGTGAAGAACAAGTGTGTGAACCCTCCCAGCGCTTTCTTGAAAGGCTCGACCATGTCAAGCCCCCATACTACAAAGGGCCAAGAGATTTGGATTGTTTGGAGTTCCTGGGCTGGGAGATTGGTTTGTCTTGCGTAGAACTGACAACCTTCGCATGTGCGAACAATGTCTTTGGCATCTGTTACTGCGGTTGGCCAGAAAAATCCCTGCCGGTAAGTCTTTTCGACTAATGTCCTGGATGCAACATGGTTGCCACATACGCCCGAGTGGATTGACTGCAGGATCTGCTTGCCCTCCTCGGTGGTGAGGCAGCGTATGAGGACACCGGATGCACTTCTTCGGTATAGGTCTTCCCCAACGACTAAGAAACTCTTGCTTCGATGTTTGATTTGTTCAGCTTCACTGCGATCTTCTGAGAGTTCATCATCCAGGAGGAATTTGAGAACAGGAGTCCGCCAATCCTGACATATGTGCAGCACCTCGTCTGTTGCCGGAGTAGGTTCGTCCCCCGACTGTGTTGGCGCTGGTTTCTTCTTGACTGACGGCTCCATGAGTTGCTCAACAAAGATCCTTGTCGGGACCACCTCTCGCTTGGATCCCATGTTTGCCAGCTCATCTGCAGCGTCATTGTATTGTCGTAGGACATGTGTTATCTCCAGCCCATCGAACTTGTTCTCCATCTTGCGGACCTCCTGACAGTATGCCGCCATGGTGTTGTCGAGACATGTCCAGTCCTTCATAACTTGGTTTACCACAAATAGGGAGTCTCCCTGCACAACCAGTCGATGGTGCTGAGTGATATAGAAATGCAGAGCCCGTGGATGAGTGCCTCGTATTCGGTGACGTTGTGGGAAGCCGGGAAGTGGATTTGTAGGATGTACTTCAGTTTTTCGCTGGTGGGGGACGTCAGTACGATGCCAGCCCCGGAGCCGCCGATCAGTAGAGAGCCATCGAAGTACATTATCCAGTACTCTATCTTCACTGTTGATGCAGGCATGTGAACTTCTGTCCACTCGGCCACGAATTTGGCTAGAGCTTGTGATTTGATTGCTGTCCGCGACTGAAAGGTGATGTCGAACGCCATCAACTCGAGTGCCCATTTAGCGATTCGGCCGGTGGCCTTGTGGTTATGCAGGACGTCCCCGAGTGGAAACGATGTGACCACCGTGACTTGATGTGCTTTGAAGTAGTGCACGAGCTTTCGGACAGTGATGAGTAGGCCATAGAGCAGCTTTTGGACCTGCGGATATCTCGTCTTTGAGTCGGCAAGGACCTCGCTGACAAAATAGACTGGCCTTTGAACTTTGTGGATGTGATCCTATTCGGGTCGCTCGACCACCAGGACCGTGTTGACTACCTAAGTAGTTGCCGCCAAGTATAGCATTAGCAGTTCTTGGGGCATGGGTGACGCCAACACGGGAGGTGATATGAGGAATTGCTTGAAGTCTTCGAAGGCTTGCTGGGCTTCGGGAGTCCATTGGAAATTGTCCGCTTTCTTTAATAACTTGAAAAAGGGCATGCTCCGTTCGCCCAGTCGGGAAATAAACCGGCTGAGCGCTGCCATGCAGCCTGTCAGGTTCTGGACGCCCTTCTGGTTAGTCGGGGGAGCCATGTTCATAATTGCGTTGACTTTCTCCGGGTTGGCCTCGATGCCACGGTGCGAGACAATGAAGCCGAGTAGCTTGCCGGATGGCACACCGAAGGCGCACTTTTCCGTGTTCAACTTCATCTTGAATCTTCGAAGATTTTGGAAGGTTTCTTCCAGGTCAGCGATGAGGTCTTCTTTGGACTTGGTCTTGATCACCACGTCGTCAATGTAGGCTTCCACGTTGCACCCGATCTGAGTGTGTAAACACCGCTGAATTGCACGTTGATAAGTTGCTCTAGCGTTTTTCAAACCGAACAGTGTAGTGATGTAGTAGTACGCTCCAAACAATGTGATAAAAGATGTCTTAAGGCAGTCCTCCTCCTTTAGGCTGATTTGGTGGTATCCCGAGTAGCAGTCGAGAAAACTGAGAAGGTCGCACCCTGCAGTTGAATCTACCACCTGGTCTATTCTCGGTAAACCAAATGGGTCCTTGGGGCACGCCTTGTTGAGATCGGTGTAGTCGACGCACATGCGCCATTTACCCTTTTTCTTCCGGACTAGAACTGGGTTTGCCAGCCAATCTGTGTGATAGACTTCTTTGATGAACCCGACGGCGAGGAGCATGGTTATCTCCTCTTGAATAGCATCTTTACTGTCTTGAGCGAAGCGCCGTAGCCGTTGCTTGACTGGCTTGGCATCAGTCTTCATGTTGAGGGCGTGCTCGATCACCTCCCTTGGTACGCCCGGCATGTCGGACGGTTTCCACTCAAAGATGTCCTTGTTAGCTTGGAGGAAGGTGACGAGCGCATCTTCCTATTTGGGGTCGAGTCCGGTCCCGACTAGAGCAGTCTTGGAGGGGTCGGAAGGGTCCAGGGGGATTTTCTTCGTGTCAGAGTCCGCTGAAATTCCCGACTTCGCTGCTTTTTTGGTCGGAACTAGGTCTTCCTCGACTTCGGTTGTGACGGCTTGCCGAATGCTGTTGTGCCCGACTGCCGCCTCTTGTAATTGAGCCAATTCACAACTCTCCTTGTCGCAGGTGAAGGCTTGCTCGACGTCGCTGCGGAGGGAGAGGACTCCTGCTGGCCCTGGTATCTTAAGCACCATGTATGTATAGTGCGGAACCGCCATGAATTTGGCGAGTGCCGGTTGTCCGAGTATCACGTGATACGCAGTCTCGAAGTCGACGACCTCGAAGTAGATGTTTTCAGTGCGGAAGTTATCCCATGTACCGAAGGTGACTGGCAAGGTAATCTGCCCGAGTGGTGTTGAAGACAGGCTGGGAATTATCCCGTGGAAGGGCGCTGTGCTCGGCCACAGGTCTGAACGAGGAATCTTCATCTCATCCAGAATCTTGGCAAATAGGATGTTGAGCGCGCTGCCTCCGTCTATGAGAACTTTCTCAACTTGATGTTCTTGACAACCGTTTCCAGGACGAGTGGATAGCGTCTCGGGTGTGAAACCCGATCTGGATGATCGGCGCGGGTGAACGTGATGGACGTCTCTGACCAACGCAGATATTGGGGGGCATCTGCTGTAGAGATTGTGTTGACGCCGCGTGCTGTTAGCTTCTGCTTGTGCTTAGATTCATATGCAAACAGCCCTCCGAAGATGTGGTTGAGTTCGGCCTAGGGATCTTGAAAATCGTCGGACGGGTCTAGGTCTGGCTTGTCTTTGCTCTTGTCGGTGCCAGATGATGAAGCCTACTCGGAAGCAAACTTCTTAAGCATGAAGCAGTCTTTGGCCGCGTGCTTACCCTTAGGGTGGAAGGGGCAAGGCCCATTCATGACTTTCTGGTAGTCGTTGTTGCGCTAGGGCTGTGACCGAGTTCGCTCCATGTTGGCCACCTCGTTGTCCGACTTCCACTTGTGGCCGCCGGTCTTGTTTTGAGATGGCTCGTGGTCAGCTTTTGCCTTTTGTTCTTTCTGTCGGGACTCCTTCTTCTCGTCAAGGGCCTCTGCGACCACTTCAGTCGAGTCGGTGTATTTGTTCGCCATGTCGAAAAGAGCCCGGACGGAGGATGGTGGCTTCCGAGTGAACTTCGCGATGAACGGGGCGTTCTTTACTCCCTTGCGGAAGGCGGCGATGATGGCCTCGTCTCTGATCATTGGTATCTTGTTGCGCTTCTTGGACAACCTCTTGATAAAGTCGCATAGAGACTCGTTCTTCTTCTGGTGTAGTTGATATAGATCATGCTCGGAAGACGGCCTCTCGTTGGTCCCTTGAAAGTTGGCGATGAACCGCTCCCTGAGTTCTCCTCAGGAACCGATCGACCGCCTTGGGAGCCCTGTTAGCCATGTCCTCGCCGAGTCGGCTAGTGCAACTGGGAGGTAGTTAGCCATGGCTTTGTGGTCACCCCTGGCAGCTCGTATTGCCAGGGTGTATACGGTGAGCCAGGACTCGGGGTTGGTTTTGCCGTTGTATTTCTCTATCCCTATAGGCTTGAAGCCCGATGGCTAGTCAACGTCCTGTAGCTCGTAGGTGAAAGCTGGAATGCCTTCATCTTCATGAGCGCTCCAGCTCTGACCACGGCAGTTAAACCGCTCGTGATGAAGGCCGAAACGCTGTTCTCGTCCTCCAGTCGGTGGCGCTCTTCTTCTTCATGTTGGCGGCGCCGGGCGTTGATGTCGTATCAGAGGTCGCGTTGTAGGCGGACTCAGAGATCTTGGTTGGGTCGTCGATCGTATTGGTGATGCCGCCGATTATTGTTATTGGTGTCACCGAGTGAAGTTTGGCGCGACTCCTCCTGTGGCCGACTTGAGCCAGCCGCCCGGCGTCGTGCTGATGTAGAAGAGCCGGCTGTTGGAGAACCTGACCGGTTGGTCGGCATAATTGTGTCGCCTGACTGCTGTTGCTGCTGACAGGCAGCAGCTGTGATCATCACCTTGATCTTGGCGATAGTCGGGGTGGCCTGGTGATCAGGCCCGAGCTGGAGCGTGTCCAGCAGAGTTGCAGCGGCCATGACGTTCTGTTGTGGCGTGACAAAGACGTCGTGGTCACCGACTTTTGTCTGGAGGATCTGTTGCTGAGCGATTCGCCCAGCCTTGCATAGCCTGTTGTTGCGAGCCTCGCGGTTAGCTTCCTCCTGTTGTCGTAGTCGGCGCGCCTCCTCTTGTTGCTCCTCTTGTAGTCGGAGTACCTCTGGTGGAGGGGTCGAAGCCATGAAGATCTCGCGGGGGATAAGGAGACTTGCCAGACTGGAGTCCGAACTAGTGTTAGAACCATTGTCCGACCTGGAGTTAGAGTCCGAGTAGTTTATCGGAGTAAGAATGACTCCGACCTCCCTAGATCCAATCTGAAACGGCCCTGGGCCATGTCCAAAATGAATTGCAGGGGATCAGGTCTACCGCGTAAGATGTAGATCTACGGCGTTGCCAAGCCTATGTGGGAAATTGACGATCTCTCCCCTTCCTAGCCCAACTTGGGCTGGCTCAAGGCCTAGCGCGAGTCGGACACCGAAGGAGAGAGTTGTCCTGTGGCTCAGCGAAGTAGAAGATTGTTGTGTCAGATTGATGATGGTTGTTGTAGCGTCTTTTGGGCCGACTGGCGCGGAGTCGGCTGGTTCCTCGACCGGTTGGATTAGATTTGTGTCGGCCAAGGTGAGATTGCCGATCTGGTCGGCGACGAAGTCGAGGCTTCCAAAAGTTATTGTGTCTCCGGGGGAGAATTTGTCGCCTTTGACTCCTGTTGTTTGATCCATCGAGATTTTTGATGTAGATCTCGCCGAAAGGCCCCTACCTGGCGCGCCAACTGTCGATGTTTTACATCGGCAATATGATTATAGGGCTACCCGGCGGATGGAAACTCAGTGGATTGCAAAGGAACAAGGAGAGGTTTATACTGGTTCAGGCCCTCGATGTGAGGTAATACCCTACGTCCAGTTGTGGTGTTATTCCTTTGAGGATTTGTGTCTGCTTCTATGAGCTCGTGTGTTCTTCTGCCCTCAGGGGGCGACCTGCCTCCCCTTATATACCGGGGGACAAGGGTACAAGGTAGGAATCCCAGCCGGATACAGCCAAGGGATTTTCCATTGAGATACAACTTACCCGACTAGGACTGTATGTTCCTTATTATACAAGGTAAAGTTTGCCGGGTGCTACTATATCTCTAATTACAAGTCTTGGCCCATCCTCTATCCGAGTGGCCCATATGCTTGTGATGAGGTACCCGGGGCCCATGGCCTCCACATGAAGACAATCTCATACACTTCAGATACACAGCATTCACCATAGGCAAGCATCAAGATGATAAGATGTTAGAAGCTTACCGACGGCCTTGGCCTCTCCAGGTAGTAGGGTTTTGGACACTTCGGAGTCTAGAGTTTCTAATACACCACTTACAAAGTAACATAGCAAGGTCTCTGTCACCGTTGTCCTTCACGAGAGGTCAGTGGACTCCCGATAGGATCATTCTTCCCCTGGATATTCATACCCAGGGTGCGCTGGATCGACGCCTTGAGGGTTGCGTCCGCTGTTCTGGAATGTCTGGGGCAACCCAAGCCCGTCAGATCTCGGCTCTTTAGGACTTTGATCCTCTCCATGAGCTGCCGCACATGCACCATCTCGGTTTCTGAGGGGAGCGATGATCAGCACTCCAAGAACTTGGGAGGATTTCTAACAAATGGACAAGGAGGGTTCTGAATTTGCACAGTAAAACCACTCCTAGTGTGATCCTTTCAAGGAGGTCTTCAGGGGGAGGTGAAGGTAAACCTTCTTCATCTCCATGCGAAGCTGCAGCCCAACTCCCCCTGTGACCTAAGGGTTGGCTTTGGAAGGTTGGGGCTTGATGTGGAAAAGTATCGGAAAGGTTGAAATGGGGATCGATCCCCAGGAAGGCTTCATAGAGAGTCACAAAAATAGAAATGTGAAGAATGGAGTTTGATTTGATAGAAATCAAGAAGACCCCGAAAGAAGTCGGAGGTCAGAAGAGAAACCCCTATAAAGATAGTCTTCGAAAACCATGGATTTCATGGGAGACGGGGGTAGGGATGGTTTCACCTTTCGGCGAATGCTAGTTGATCAACTCCTACGGTTGAAGATGCTTGATCTTCTCCAGATGAGCAAGCTTCAACTTGGCACGGGTTGAGGTCGGCCAGGTTCCAACAGGAACAAGAGGGACGTCAGAAAAAGACCTTGGCATCTTTGGAGCTTGGGGTGTGGGGGAGAAAGTGTCTGGAGGGGAAGAATCGACTTTGGATTGGAAGCTTTTGTGGATCTGTGGAGGAGAGCTTGAGTTTTGTGGAAACCCTAGCTCAAACCAGAGAGTACAAGGGCTTTTGCGCGTGGATCTGGAAGGCGAAAAGTTTTGGCGATTTGAGTAAGAAAGAGGAATCTTTTCTCTCTCCTCGGGATTTATAGGCTTGCGTTAGGAGGTTACCTTGGGCCGGCTTGCTCGGTAACAGGCCGTAAGATATGAGTTCCTAAATAGCATGTCGTATTGGGTCGATAGCCAACTGTGGTAAAATCACAGTCTGGGTGTTTTTTTATAGGAGCTGATTAAAATAATCAGACATGCTTCATGTTAAGCCTAATTGCTAGACACATGTATTTAGATATCTATATTATTTAATAGGTATTGAGGATATGTCCTTATAAGGATCGATAGCTGGTCTCCATTAAAATTGGGGATGTAGGTATCTCTCAAGTACACCTAACCACGCATTGGGTTAAATCCATAGTGGTACTCGGTTTACATGCTTAGCCAAATTGCCTTGAGCAAAAATATTTCTAGTTGATATGATGCGGAAAAGTCCAATTTCTAAAAAATATATCACTCGGAGAAAACTTAAAGGTTAAAGATCTTTCACTTTATGTTTAATTGTTACACAATTAAGCACATAAGTCAGGGGGCTACACAAAGATAACTAATAGCTTTCCGTGCACCTATTCGGCGCACAGCCGGCCCATTCTAATTTTTCCATGATCCTTCATAGCCACGTTGCCAGCCGACATGAAGCAGGATTTGGAAGAAGAAGCACTCGAACAAAGAGTACACGGGAGCAATGCATTCGAGAAATCTTCACCATGGAGGATGAGCGCTCGGCGTCAGCTGTGACTCAACTATGAAGGTCTCAGGGGCTACTGTGGAGGCCATGGACCTCGGGTACCTCACGAAAGGCAATATGGCCACTCGGATAGAGGGTCGGCCTGCTATGTAATTAGGGATATGGTAGAACTCGGCTTTATGTTACTTTGCATGGCAAGGAAAGGGATATAGTCCTAGCTGGTTACTCTGTGTTCCTAGAGGAAAATCCCTTGGTCGAGTCCAACCGGGATTCTTACCATGTAACTTTGCCTCCTCGGTGTATAAGGAGAGGCAAGGAGCCCCCTAGGGCAGAGATAATCAACATCAACCTCGAAGGCAATATATCAACATCAACCTTAAGGGCTTAGACCAGGTTAAATCTTTTGTGTCCCTTCGCATCCATTAAGTTTAGATCTTTCGAATAGCCCCATAATCAATATAGCCGATATAAAACATCGACAGTCCTTTCACAGGTATACCCATCCTCCAGCAGCATATGTACATCTACATCACCACCATCACTATGCTGCCCAACCCCACCGTCAAGACAATACTCTGCCTCTTCTGTATTGATCACATCACTCACACCACTTGTGGACTTGGACCTTACCATCCCGGCAAGGATGCATAGCCACCAGAGACACACCTAAGCAGAAAACTAATGCCACCACTACAATTACACATATTACGTACCAGGGTATTCCTACTAGACAAACTGGCTTACAGAAAATAACTATCCAAACCAACATCGCTAATTATAACCAGTTTATCCATTATTAAAAACACACCTCTACTTACTTGATACCCAGAAGCTTGTTGCGCTAAATAATTTGCTCTACTATTTTCCTCTCTAGAAATGTGCTTAATAGTGAAAGTGTCAAACAACTTAATTAAATCCAAACATTGGTCCAAATAACTATTTAGCAATCCATCAAAACACTGAAATTCCTTGTTGATCTGTTGGACTACTAAAAGTGAATCACCAGAAGCATCTACATCCCTCACACCCATATAAACCAAATTTTGTAAACCGAATAATAAAACCTCATATTCGGTTTGATTATTAGTGCAAGGATATTCTAAATGAACTGATGTCACATAAGCAATATTATTTGGTGAAATCAAAACATTACCAACACCTTGCCCGCTCCCACAAACCGATCCATGAAAATAAAGTTTCCATGGACACACACTAACAAAATTAACATCTTTATCATCCTTAACCATATGATCAACAATAAAATCAGCCACTACATGACCCTTCATAGCACGCAACGGCTCATATAATAAACCAAATTCTATCAACACATAAGCCCACTTCCCAATTCTACCACTAAGGATCGGTTGTTGCAACATATGCTTAATCACATCAATTTGGCAAGCTACTGTGCAAGTATTGGAAAGCAAATAATGACAAAATTTGGTACATGCATAATATAAAGACAAGCACAATTTCTCAATAAACACGTACCTACTCTCCGTATCAAGCAAATGGCGACTCAAATAGGCAACGACGTATTCCTTCCTGCCATCTTCTAGCATCAAAACTGAACCAATCACCATCTCCTGCGCAGCAATATAAAACCTGAAAGGCACACCGGACTTGGGCACCCGAAGCACTGGAGGACTCAACAAATATCGTTTAATATTAAATGCCTTCCGCTGTTCCGCCCCCAAGTAAACTTAGCTTCATGCTTTAGCCTAGCAAGGGAAAAAAGATTCAATTTTCCCTGCAAGATTGGATATGAATCGTTTCAAATAATTAATTTTCTCTAACAACTTCTGCACATCTCTTTTGCATGTTGGCTCTTCTAACTTTTTAATAGACTCTACCTTCTTAGGATCAATTTCTATACCATGCTCATAAATTATAAAGCCTAAAAACTTACCAACCGACACGCCAAAAACACATTTGAGAGGGTTCATTTTTAATCCATACCGACGCATTCATTCAAAAGCTAGTTGCAAATCAGCCAAATGGCTATTAAACCTGTCTGATTTAACAACCACATCGTCAATATATCATCTAATATAATGCCTCACAAATCATGAAAAATCAAATTTATAGCACGTTGATATGTAGCTCCAGCATTTTTCAACCCAAAAGTCATGACCACCCACTCAAACAAACCAATAAAATCCGGGCAACGAAAAGCAGTCTTAGACATGTCCTTTTCAGCCAAAAAATCTGATTATACCCAGCATTACCATCTAAAAAGCTAATCATTTTATGTCCTGATGCATCATTGATCAACATATCAGCTATAGGCATAGGATATTCATCTTTAGGAGTGGCTTTATTTAAATCCCTAAAATCTATACATACTAATTTTACTAGTATTTTTCTTTTTAACAGGCACAATATTAGAGATCCACTCCTCATACCTACAAGGCCAAATAAACCCAGCTTTCAACAACCGATCAATTCTCTCTTTGATGCGGTCGTACATATTAGAATTAAAACATCTAGGAGGTTGTTTATACAACCTAAACCAGACTTAACAGGTAATCTATGCTCAACTAAATCCCTACTCAAGCCAAGCATCTTGGTATAACTCCAAGCAAAGCAGTCTACAAATTCTCTAAGTAATTCCCATACCTTGCTTTTCTAATCGGCTAGCATATTGGTGTTGATGAACGATGGACGAGGAACACTCCTGTCCCCAATGTCAACCTCCTCCAGCGGATCAGCCGATGAGAACCCCTGACCAAGTTTTTCCATATCACCAAATTCCTCAATAATCTCATGCATATCGTTCTTTCCAGAATGATACTCCACCTTACGCTTTTGCAACCATTCAATACCATCGATGTTTTCTATCGGCTATATTGAATGTAGGGCTACTTGTCGGATCTAAACTCAATGGACTCGAAAGAACACGAAGGTTTATACTGGTTCAGGCCCTCGGGGTGAGGTAATACCCTACTTCTAGTTGTGTTGTATTGTTTTCGCTGGTTGTATATTCTCTTGCCCCAGGGGGCTCCTTGCCTCTCCTTATATACCGAGGAGGCAAGGTTACAAGGTAGGAATCCCAGTCAGATAGGCGCACCTATTAGGTGTAGCCCCTGACTTTGTGCGAGTACTTCTTCTCCAGAGTCCTGCTTCATATCAGCTGGCAACGACGCTATGAAGGGCTTTATGAAAAACTATGAATAGTGTGGACCGCATAGGCGCATCTATGAGGTATAACCCCTCGACTTTGTGCTTAATTGAGAAACAATAAAACATAAAGTCAAAGATCTTTGATCTTTAAGTCTTTCCCGAGTGATATGTTTTTCACAAATTGGACTCTTTAGCTATGTATTAGCTGAAATTTTGCTCATGGTAATTTGGCTAAGCATGTAAGCCGAGTATCACTATGGAGTAAATCCAATGTGTGACAAGGTGTACTTGAGAGATATCTGCATCCCCAATTTTAATGGAGACGAGCCATTGATCCTTATAAGGATGTATCCTCAATACCCATAAATAATTCAGATATCGGAACTTATGTGTCCAGTCATAAGCTTAACATAAAGTATATTTGATTATTTTAATCGGCTCTTGTAAAATAACACGCAAGTTGTGATTTTAACACAACTGGCTAATGGCCCAATAGAACATGCTATTTAGGAACTCATATCTTACGACCCACTACTGAACAGGCCGACCCAAGTCAACCACCCAGCGCAGCCCTTTAAGTATCAGGGAGAGAAAAAAGATTCCCCTTTCTTTCCCAATTCACTAAATTGCTTTAGCTCCCAAATCCGCGAGCAAACTTCATGCTCTCCGTCCCCCAAAAACCTAGGGTTTCCTTGCCATTGAGCAATCCACCCCAGATCTGCAAGCTTCTTTGCATCCACACCAAATTCCCTCACTCCAAAACATCTTCTCCTTCTCTCAACCATCCACGATGCCTAAATCTTCATCCAATGTCCCCCCCCCCCCAATCCCGGCGAGGACCTGGCCGACCGTGCTCACATGTTCTTCTCTACTAGCTCACTTGAAGCAGGCGAAATGCCTCCAGGCTAAGGTGCTCATCAATTGGCACCCCGCAAAAGGTGCAACCTTTCCCATCCCCGAGACCCATGAGATCATGGTGTTTGAGTCTTGTTTTTGATCAGGGTTTTGCTCTTCCAACTTGTGATTTCTTCCGAGCTTTGGAAAGAGATGAAGAAAGTATACCTCCATCTCCCCCTAAGAACCTCTCTAAAGGGCTGGCACCAGGAGTGGTTCTATTGCTCCAACCCGGAGCCCTCCTTGCCGCCCTACTTCAGGAACACCCCTAGGGTGCTCGATAGCTGGTCGGCGCTCCCATCGGATGCTGACATGGTTCAAGTGTAGGTCTTGCTGGAGAAGCTAGCCGCCTTAAAGAAGAAGGAGTTGATAGGAGCTTGGGTGGCACGCTTGTTCCTTAACCGTTGTAGCCCCTGAAGGTCCGAGTTCACCTTGGGTATGAATACCATGGGAAGAACGACCCCACTCGGGAGAGCTCTAAGTAGGTGGATAAGGACGTCGTCACCAAGAATCTGTGCCGCTACTTCTGCAGCAGTGTGCCAAACACCCTTGACGTTGACAAGTGCCCGAAGCTCTACTGCTTAGGTAGACCTCGTCCGCCCAACTCTTGACACCTTCACTTGATTGTTGATAAAATGCCTGTGACGATTGAGTATGAAGTATGAATCAGCCACCATATGTGTTGTCTGTAGGAGAATACCGACTTCGAGTCTAACCCCCCAGCCAGCAGACTGGGGGTTCAAAGAAGCGCTCGGTCAGCCCTTCTGCTGACTAGCCCAGCTCCAAAAGAGTTGGGAAACAGCTAGTTCAAGACTAGGCCAAGCAAAAACATACACCAACTAAGGCATCTAGTGGTCCAAAGATAAGGGACACCGACAGCATGACCCCAGCGCCGGCGCCTACCGCCGCGTCGTCCGCACCGACTACTACGCCGGCCGCTCCGACAACCCAGCCGGCTGCCCCGACAGGGTTGTCAACTGCCGTGCCGTCACCGCCATCTTCAAGCTGCCCGGCGCTACACCAACAGGCCCAACGCTAGCTAGCGCGGCATCTAGCAACAAGCCTTCGGGCTCATCACCAACCACATCACCCCATGGTACACATAGGTTGAGGTTTAAAACCTCAAAAAGGTATTTAGTGTTCTATCTTCAGACATCTTGAAGTTAGTTGCAACATCTTAATTGTAATGTGAATTTGCAGGAAGCTAGTGACATGGATCCCAAAGGGCCAGCGCCACCAACCCTGCTCCCGACACTGCCCTAGCTGAGGTTGAGGCCGAGGCCCAACAGCCCGAGCCGAGTGCTGCCCCAGCCCCCGAGGGCGAGACAAAGCACTCGGGCATGCAACCTACCTCACCCAGCTAGGAGGCGGCCACGCCATCTGCCGAGCCAGCACCCCTAACAGACTCTAGGCCCTCACCGTCTTCATCACCATCCTCTGGAGACAACTCCGATGGTGGTTCCCTAGGCTCGGAGCGCCGCCCCGTGACCCTCCGAAAGTATTCTCATGGATAAACCTAGACGAGAGTGCAGACATGCTCATGCTCGACGAGGAAGCTTCCAAGAAGGAGAGGATCATGCTATACGAGGCCATCATCAAGGCTTTGCGGCTGGTCCAGGTAGATAATCTGACTCGGCTTGAAATAGCTATGTTGTTGGTTGGTTGTCACGATGACTGATTTTTTGTTTTATGCAGAAAATCCCTGGCAGGTCTGAGAAGCTGAGCCGAGCATTTGCTAGGCTCACTCCTCAGATCACTCGACTTACTTGGCTCCAGCAGGAGAGGGATGAAATCCAGCACAAGGGCAAGGAGAGGAAAGACTGGCTCCGAGGCGCGGTGAATGAGATCTGGGATGAGAAATATGAGAAGATAGGGACCATCCGAGGTAAGCTTCGTTGTCATATTGTTGCTTTGTTTATCTCTTTTATGTTGCTGGCTACAGTTCATGAGACAACAATCTACAACCAGTCCCTGGAGCTTGACCGCCTGAAGAAAGAGCTTGAACATCTTGGAAAGGCGAAAGCCAAGCTAGAGACTGAGTTTGCTGGTGTGACGTTTTCCTTTTGTTGTTTGTTTCCGAATACTTGTTGGTTTGTATTGCTAGGTCTTCTCACAGCCTGTTTGTTTGGAGACTACAAGAACAAGGTGCAGTCGCAGTTTGACTCCTTTAATGAGCAAATCAAGGCGGTTGAAGATTCGTGCAATGCTATCGTGGACTCAGCCAGGTCTCTCTTAGACATTATTCAGCAAGAGGAGGCTAGCCCCAGCTCTGCAACGCTAGCTCACGTGCTACAATGACTTCAAGCAGCTCCGGCGACCTTGAAGACTTATGTGACAGAGCATGCCACTCTGGGTATCACCCAAGCCCTTGCCATGACCAAGTCCCTGTATCCCTGAGTGGATATCGAGGTGGTCAGTGAGGGGTTTCCTAATGGCACCTCTCCAGAGCAGGCATTAGAGTTGATCAATCAAGCAAATCCGACTGCCAAGACAATCGCCGAAGAGCTACCGATGTAACTGCACTTAACCAAAGAAGTTTTAAGTACTCCATGCATGCTTTAGTGGTGATGTAAAAATACTTATGATTTGTACATATTGCAAATATGTTTACTGTTTCTGCTTTGTGATAAATTGACCGAGTACTTGTGTTATCATAGTCGTCCTTAGGCTTATCCGGCTGGCATCGTATACCAAGCGATAGAAATCAACTTACAAGGCATTACTTCTGTTAGGGCTATACTCGGTATAACTTAGCACAATTATTACAAGACATCATGACTTAGATAAAAAACACTCAAGTTTAAACTTGAACAAAGCAAAGCCGTGGCAGATTGTCAGGCGATCGGTGATGTGCGTATGCACAGGGCTGGTGTAGAGCAGAAGGCATGGCAGACTCAAATACTCCTAGATTGGAAGAACGGGCCCACAAAGGAAAAATACAAGACTTGTACCGGCTAATTAGGACACGGTGGACGACGTCTATAAATTTTTAGCCCGACGTAGGCAGAAGACCTCCGATCAACTCAATTATCGATCTACTATTTTTTATGTTCTTTCTTTTCATGTCTAGGGTTAGCAGTAGTTTAGTTTTTCTTTACTGATTTGCCTATAAATCAATCACATGTCCCAGTGAAACTAAGAGAGCTCTTTGTTGGTTTGTCCTGTAAATCATTCATGCTTCTCCACAAAAGCGAGGAGATTATTATTTGCTAGTTTGCTCGAAAACTAGTCATTCATCCTCACGTAAGCATGATATTTATTTTCTTTGCTAATTTGCTCGTGAATTAGTTGTTTGATTCCATGAAAGCGAATTAATCTCGAAATCGGTTCCGCTAGCCGATTTTGATCCTCTCGATTTTGGCTACTCCATTAATTATACCATAAATTATTAGATGAGTCTGTGTTGGCTACCAAAAAGTGTCAACATAATTTAGCGACTCCGCTGGGGACTCGAGAAGTTCGGTTACACAATTCGACCAAATCAATCTAGGAACGAAATAATTTCGATTATACCACTAGACTGAAATTGATCTACTATTTTGTGTCACTAGGGACTCGAAGATTTCGGCCGTAACATCCAGCCGAAATTAATCCAGGAAACAAAAATTGATTTATCTAGATATTCGGATCTACTGCAGCCGGCAGCCGTGGTTCGGTTCAATACATCGCCGAATTAATCTTATTCGGCGGATCGGCTTAGCGGCTAGCAGGGGGGGCCTCCGTGCGATCGTGTTGGACGGCAAGGAGCAAATCGCAACAAAATCATGCGCTCTTTCTCCGTCCTGCAAATCACAGCAAAAGCACACCAGTAGAGTAGAGAAATCAAGTCGTCAGCTGTGGTCAATCCATCGATTAATTGCACCAGGAAAGGGTACAAGGCTATCAAGTTTATTTGCTGGACGTACAACAAGATGCACCATAGAGATATGTTGCCATCCTACTGCACTAATCCTGAGGTACAATTTGCAAATACGTTACCTGCTTCTCAAAATTATTTTGCAAGTGCTATAAATTCTCACGTTAATGTTGCTAGACCTGTTTTTAATGGATATACTGCATCGGCTATAGATTATTGTAGATCTTTTAATTATGACTCTGGTAGTGAATATGATATGTCGCAATCCATCGAAAGTAATTTGAATGCTTTAAATTTTAATAATGCTAGCAACATACAATGTGCATGCACACTATTTAATTCATCGGCAATTACTTCACAACCTACGGTCACAGAACAAATTATGCAGGTGAATAACATGTATAGTCATGGTAATTATTCCGCTAATTGTGGAGGCCATGGGCCCTAGGTACCTCATGAGGTAGTTTTATGGCCACTCGGATAGAGGATGGACCTAATCCTATAATTAGCCATACAACAGGACTCGATGCATTACCTTATATGACAAGGAAAGAGATATAGTACTAGTCGGGTACGTTGTATTCCTAGAAGGAGATTCCTTGGTCGGAGCCTAACTGGGATTTCTATCATCTAACCTTGCCTCCTCAGTATATAAGGAAAGGCAAGAAGCCCCTGGGGCAAAATGCTCTCACCAGACAAACCTCAAAGGCAATACAAAATAGCTAGAAGTAGGGTATTACCTCACCTTGAGAGCCTGAACTAGGGTAAAATCGTTTCGTGTTCCTTTGCAATCCATCAAGTTTAGGTCTTACGAGTAGCCCCATATTATTGTTGCCGATACAAAACATCAACAGTTGGCGTGCCAGGTAGGGGCTTCGGCGAGATCATCTTCAACAAGTCTGATGGATCCAACCACCGGAGTCGACGGCGTCAAGTTCCTCCCTGGGCAGACAATCAGCTTCGGGAGCCTCGACTTCGTCGCTAACAAATTCAGCGACCTCACCCTGTCCGACTCGACTTGATCCGATCGACTGGGAACCAAACCGACTTCGCGCCAGTCGGGCTACTCAACACTGTAGCAATCTTCGACGACATGATGCGGCAATCCCCAGGATGTGCGCGTCTCGGGACAACTCTTTCTTATGGTGTTTGACTCGGACTTGGCCTTGAGCCAGCCGAGATCGGGCTAAGAGAGTAGGAGATCGTCAATCTCCCGTTTGGACTCAACAGTGCCGCTGACAATTTCACTCTGACACGGCAGATCCAATCCCCCAAGGTTCGACTCGGATACGGCCCAGAGCCGCACGAGATCGGATCTAAGGAGGTTAGAGTTGTAATTACCCCCTTAAACTACTTCGACTTCGACTCGCAGTTGGACAGCAGCTCAGCATGCTTTTCTCCGCCACGCGAAGTCTTCATGGCGTCCAAGGGCTCAACTCCCACTCAAGATGCATGCCGACTACGCGATCAGCAAGAGGAGGAGGCTCGCCAACTGCGTGAACAACAGGAGGAAGATACACGATGCTTGCAAGCCGAGCACAGCGCTCGTAACAACAACCTGCGCAAGGCTGGGTGGACTGCTCAATAGGAGATCCTCCAAACCCGAGTCGGCGACCATGACGTCTTCGTGACCCCACAACAGAACATTGTGGCCGCTGCCACATTATTCGACACCTTGCAGTTCAGGCCTGACCACCAGGCCACCCCGACCATCGCAAGGATCAAAGCTATGATCACCGCTGCAGCCTGCTAGCAGCGACAACAATTTGGTGACACCCTAATACCATCGAACAAGATGGCCTCAGAAACGACGATCTCATCTGCCTCAGCACAGCGCCGTGCAGCTAGCTCTAGTCAACATCTCTCAGAGTCTCGTCATACGTCACTCGGCAATCAGAACAATGATTGAAGACGGCACCATGACGATCGCTGTGACAACTAGGATGTCTGAGGATGACTATGGCGGGATCTTCGCCACGACATCAACGCCCGATGCCAAGAACATGAGAAAGATGAGTGCCGCTGACTGGAAGATGAGCATGAGCGTTTTGGCCTCCTCCACGAGTGATTTCATTGCCGTAGTCAGAGTTGGAGCCCTCACTTAGATGAAGGAGTACCGACGTTCACCTACGAGCTACAGCAAGTCGACTGGCCATCTGGCTTCAAGCCGACTGGAATTGAGAAGTACGATGGGAAGACCAACCCAGAGTCTTAGCTCATGGTCTATACTCTAGCGATTCACACAGCCGGAGACGATCACAAAGCCATGGCTAACTACCTCCCAGTCGCCTTGGCCGATTCGGTGAGGATATGGCTGACAGGGCTTCCCAAGCGGTCGATCGGCTCTTGGGGAGAACTCTGTGAGTGATTCATCACAAATTTCCAAGGAACATATGAGAGGCCGTCCTCCGAGTACAACCTGTATCAGTGCCACCAGAGGAAGAATGAGTCCCTCTGCGACTTCATCAAGAGGTTCTTCGAGAAGAGGAATTCAATTCCCAAGATTAAAGATGAGGTTGTCATCGCCGCCTTTGGCAAAGGAGTCAAGGACACCTTGTTTATTGCTAAGTTCACTCGAAAGCCTCCAAGCTCTATCAAAGCTCTATTTGACATGTTCAACAAATATGCCAACTTGGCCGACACTGTTGCTGAGGCCCTGGAAGACAAGAAGGAGCCCCGATAGAAGGAGAAGAAGGACACAGATGATGCGGTCCCGACTAAATCCGGCTATCGCAAGCACAAGTCGGACAACGTTGTGGCGGCCATTGAACGCAGCCGATCGTGACCCTCAAGGACGGACGAGTACTAGAAGGTTATGAACAGGCCTTGCCCTTTCCACCCAAAGGGGAAGCACGCGGCTAAAAACTGTTTCATGCTCAAGAAGTTCGCTTTCGAGCAAACATTGACGTCTGGCGACAACAAAGACAAGGATAAGCCAGACCAGGGTGCAGCCGGCAACTACCAAGATCCCCAGGCTGAGCTCAATTACATCTTTGGAGGGCCATCTACATACGAGTCCAAGAGAAAACAGAAGCTAATAGCCCGAGAAGTCAACTCGGTCTCAACAAATGCCCTCAATACCTGCGCTGGTCAGAGATGACAATCACCTTTGACTGCGCGGACCACCTCGACCGAGTCACGTATTGTGGAGGCCATGGGCCCCGGGTACCTCAAGGAAGGCAATTACGGCCACTCGGACAGAGGGTGGGCCAGTCCCTATAATTGGAGATAGAGTAGAACTCGGCTTCATATTACCTTGCATGACAAGGAAAGGGATATAATCCTAGCCAAATTCTCTATGTACTAATAAGGAAAGCCCTTGGTCATAACCGACTAGGTTTCCTACCCTGTAACCCTCACCCCTCCAGTATATAAGGAGGGGTAGGGAGCCCCCTGGGGTATAGCGCAAATCTCACCAGAGAAACCTCAAAGGCAATACACCACAACTGGACATAGGGTATTACCTCATCTTGATGGTCTGAACCAGAATAAATTGTTTCGTGTTCCTTTGCAATCCATCAAGTTTGGGTCTCACGAGTAGCCCCATATTATTATTGCTGATACAAAACATCGACAGTTGGCATACCAGGTAGGGGCATTGGCGAGATCATCTTCAACAAGCCTGATGGATTCAACCACCGGAATCGACGGCATTAACTTCTTCCCTAGGCAAACAATCACCTTCGGGAGCCTTGATTTCATCGCTGACAAGTTCGGCAGCCACACCCTGTCCAACTCGGATCCGATCTAATCGGCCAAAGACCAAGCCGACTCCACGCTGGTCGGCCCACGTAATGCTGTAGGGATCCTCGTCGACATGCTGCAGCAATCTTCAACATGCCCAGGTCTCGGGACAACTCTTTCTTTCGGTGTTCAACTCGGACTCAGCCTCGAGCTGGCCGAGATTGGGTTAAGAGAGGAGGAGATTGTCAATCTCCCGTTTGGACTCGGCAACCCTATGGATATCCTCAATCAACATCTGATGCGGCAAACCCGATCCCCTGGAGCTCGACTCGGATACGGCCTAGAGCCACTCGAGATCGGATCTAGGGAGGTCGGAGTTGTAATCACTCCCATCAACTACTCTAATTCTGACTCTAAGTCGGATAGCAGTTTGGCAAGCTTCTCTCCACCACGCGAAGTCTTCATGGCATCCAAGGGCTCGACTCCCACTCAAGAGGCACGCTGACTACGCGACCAACAAGAGGAGGAGGCCCGCCGACTGTGAGAACAACAGGAGGAAGACACAAGACGCTTGCAGGCCGAGTACGATGCTCGTAACGACAATCTGCGCAAGGATGGGCGCACTGCTCAATAGGAGATCCTGCAAACTCGAGTCGGCGACTATGACGTTTTCGTAACTCCTCAACAGAATGTTGTGGCTGTTGCAACCCTACTAGATACACTGCAGTTTGGGCCTGATCACCTGGCCACCCTGACGATAGCAAGAATTAAAGCCATGATCACGGCTGTTGCATGCCAGCAACGTCAATAGTCGGGCGATACTCTCATACCGACCAACAGGTCGGCCTCTCCAATGGCGGTCTCATCTGCCTCAACACGACACCGAGCAGCTGGCTCCAATCAGCCGCACACGGAGTCACGCCACACGACACTCGGCAACCACAATAACGACCGACGACACAGACATCAAGACGACCGTCGGGATAACCAGCATGTCTGAGGTCGACTACGACGTGATCTTCGGCAAGACATCAATGCACGACGCTGCAAATGCGAGGAAGATGAGCATCGCTAATTGGAAGACGAGAATGAGCGCTTTGGCCTCCACCATGAGCGGTTTCACCGCCGTAGTCAGAGTCGAAGTCCTCATATAGATGAAGGAGTACTAGCCTTCACCCATGAGCTACAACAAGTTGACTAGCCATCAGGCTTCAAGTTGACTGGAATTGAAAAATATGACAGGAAGACCAATCCCGAGTCCTGGCTCACAGTTTACACTCTGGCGATCCAAGCAGCTGGAGGAGATCACAAGGCCATGGCTAACTACCTCCCAGTTGCTCTAGCCGACTCGACGAGGACATGGCTAACTGGACTTCCAAAGAGGTCAATTGGCTCCAGGAACACTTCATCGCCAATTTCCAAGGAACGTACGAGAGGCCATCTTCCGAGTACAATTTGTATCAGTGACATCAAAGGAAGACCGAGTCTCTCCGTGCTTTCATCGAAAGGTTTTTTGAGAAGAGGAATTCAATCCTGAAGATCAAGGACGAGGTCGTCATCGCCGCCTTTCGAAAGCAGTCAAGGACACCCTGTTCATCGCTAAGTTCACTTGGAAGCCTCCAACTTCTGTCAAAGCTCTATTCGCATGGCAAACAAATACGTTGACTCGATCGATGCTATTGTTGAGGCCCTCGATGACAAAAAAGGCACCTCGACAGAAAGAATGGGAGGACATCGATGATGTGGCCCGAACTAAGGCTGGGAACCGCAAAAGCAAGTCGGATGACTTCATTGTGGTAGTCGGTCGCAACTGTCTTCGATCTCCTAGAACTGAAGATTATCAGAACGATAAGTGATATGCTCAGGGGCTTAAAAGCTCAAATGCAAGGATGGCATCCCCACTCCCAACTCGTGCAATACCAAACAGCTAAGTCGCTTTCTAATAAATATTTTTTCCTTTATATGATATTCTCATTTAAATGGGCTAGGAGGCAACTCACTGCCCTATGATTTGACTCGGATACGTCTTAGTGCTAGTCGGGATTGGATCTAGGGGGATGAGATCGTCAATTCCTCACTCGGCCTTGCCAATGCCGCAGCCGCTTACACCTAATAGATGTACATTTTGCGCATTTTCTATTTTTGCTCTTAATGATTGCAAAAGTACTCGAGTAGCATAAATTCTGATCCGTAAAGCTTTGCTCCATAAAAGACGAACTCAAGTCACCCAAAACGCATGTCTGGGAAAGAGCCATGAGCCGACTCCCAACGCTTGGGGGCTATGACTAGTCGGGCAGAGTATTTAAACGTAAGGGGTCAACTACTCGGGGAAATTAATATCAATAAGAGGAGGACCACATATTTACATCTATTGTAAAATACATAAATGTTCTTTGGGTGATTGTTTTCTTCATCAGATGCAACTCATCCGATATGTTTATAATGCAGGGCCAGTTCCCGATACGTGTAACAGGAACACATGGCTATGAACCTATCTCCTACGCTTGGGGGCTAGACTAGTCTGCCATGATACACTTGGAGTGCGACTCTTCAAGAATCACTCGGAATGCTCCATGAGGGCTACTGACCGAGTACTTGTGCCAGTCGGGACACGGATGTCACCTTAACCTTGGTACGCCCCATGGGGGCTAATAACCGACCTTCGGCACCAGTCGGGACTTGAGTACTACTTGCTACATAAGGTACGCCCCATGAGGGCCACTAGCCAAATCCTATGCTAATGCTAGATTCGGTACCTTATTTGGCCACAACTCTGTTGGGTAGGGTACGCCCCATGAGGGTCGCTAGCCAAATCCTATGCTAATGTGAGGTTCGGGTACCTTATTCGGCTTCAATTTTGCTAGGTTGGGTATGCCACAAGAGGGTCGCTAGCTGAATCCTGCGCTAGTGAAGTGTTCGGGTACCTATTTGGCCAAAACAAGGAAACAAGCTACTATTGGAGCTTTCAGTTGGAGGTAGCACCAAACCCGGAACCTACGGAGATGCTCATTATTTTTCAAGACTAGAAGATCCCAATCATTTTATTTCTACCAGAAGATTCTAAAGATTGCAATGAAACTAAGTAAGTCAAGTGACGGAGCAAAAGCTTTATCATAGTCGGAGAAGACCAATATTATCAACACGCATCTAGAGTTCTCATGCACTGTGTCACACCTGAGGAGGGCATGCAGATCCTGCAATCTATCCACTCGGGCATTTGTGGCAACCATGCTGCATCCAGAATGTAAGTCGGAAAGGCTTGCAGACAAGGGTTCCTCTGGCCGACTACGGTTACCGACGCCAATGACATTGTTTAGACATGTGAGGAATGGCAATTTTGTGGGCTGCGCTGGGTTTGTTGGTTTGTGCCGACTTATTCGGTAGTAGGCCAAAGATATGAGTTCTTAAATAACATGCCCTATTGGGTCACCCGCTGGTCGCGTTAAAATCATGATGCAGGTGCTATTTTACAAGAACCAATTAAATAATCAGATACGCCTTATGCTAAGCCTACAGCCGGGAGTATACATTTGGGTATCTCGATTATTTTAAGGTATTGAGGATATATCCTTATAAGGATCAATAGCTGGTCTCCATTAAAATTGGGGATGTAGTTATCTCTCAAGTACACCTCATCACACATTGGATTTACTCCATAGTGATACTCAGCTTACATCCAAAATTGCCTTGAGCAAAAATACTTCCAGTTGACATGATGCTGAAGAGTCTAATTTCTGGGTAGTATACTACTTAGGAAAGGCTAAAAGGTTAAAGATCTTTGACTTTATGTTTAATTGTTTCACAATTGAGAACAAAGTCGGGGGCTACACCTAATAGGTGCGCCTATTCGGTGCACACTATTCATATTCTTCCATGAAGCCCTTCATAGCCTCGTTGCCAGCTGACATGAAGTAGGACTCGGGAGAAGAAGCACTTGGACAATGAGTACTCGGGAGCAAAGCATTCGGAAATTTCTTCATCGTGGAGGATGAGCACTCGACATCAGCTGTGACTCAACTATGAAAGTCTCAGAGGCTACTGTGGAGGCCATGGGCCCTGGGTACCTCAAGGAAGGCAATTACAGCCACTCGGACAGAGGGTGGGCCAGTCCCTACAATTGGAGATAGAGTAGGACTCGGCTTCATATTACCTTGCATGACAAGAAATGGGATATAATCCTAGCCGAACTCTCTATGTACTAATAAGGAAAGCCCTTGGTCGTATCCGACTGGGTTTCCTACCCTGTAACCCTCATCCCTCCAGTATATAAGGAGGGGTAGGGAGCCCCCTAGGGCATAGCGCAAATCTTACCAGAGAAACCTCAAAGGCAATACACTACAACTAGACATAGGGTATTACCTCATCTCAAGAGCCTGAACTAGTATAAATTGTTTTGTGTTCCTTTGCAATCCATCAAGTTTAGGTCTCATGAGTAGCCCCATATTATTATTGCTGATACAAAACATTGACACGTATCCAAGGCATTATCCACTCATCCTAGACCCAGTCATCTAGAGTATTAAGTTGAAGAAGGTTCTCATCGATGGAGGAAGCACTCTGAACATATTGTTCGCCAAAATGCTCGACGAGATTAAGATCCCTCGATCCGAGCTATGGCTGAGTACTGCTCCCTTCCAAGAGGTAATCCCCGGCCTCTCTTCCACTCCACTCGGACAGATCACTCTGTTAGTTACTTTCAACATGCGGGAGAATTTTCGCACCGAGAACATCTGCTTTGAGGTTGCTGACTTCGTGACCGCATATCACGCCATACTCGGACGGCCTACACTAGCCAAGTTCATGGCGGTGCCTCACTATACATACATGGTGCTCAAAATGCCAGGACCAGCAGGAGTACTTTCCTTGCGCAGCGATATTAAGCAAGCCTTCACCTGTGACAAGGAGAGCTGCAAGTTGGCCCAGTCCCATGAGGCAATAGTCGGACGAAACAATATCCGACTAGCTACAACACCTGCAAATGAGGAAGATCAAGTTCCGGCGAGAAAAGCAGCCAAGTTGGGAATTTTGACGGATTTAGAGACAAAGAAGATCCCCTAGGACCCTTCCGACCCCGACAAGCGCAAGACTCGACCCATTGGAAGACGCGCTCGTCACCTTCCTCTAGGCAAATAGGGATATATTTGCTTGGAAACCTTCCGACATGCCTGGTGTACCAAGGGAGGTGATCGAGCATTCCCTCAATGTCAAGCCGGACGCCAAATCAGGCAAACAATGACTGCGGCACTTTGCACAAGACCGCAAAGATGCTATTCAGGAGGAGATAACCAAATTCCTTGCAGCCGGATTCATCAAAGAGGTCTATCACCCAGATTGGCTAGCAAACCCAGTTCTAGTCCGGAAGAAGAACGGTAAATAGTGCATGTGCGTCGACTACACTGACTTAAACAAGTCATGCCCCAAGGATCCATTTGGTCTACCTAGGATAGATTAGGTGGTCGACTCAACTGCGGGGTGCGAGTTGCTCAATTTTCTTGACTGTTACTTGAGATATTATCAAATCAGCCTAAAGGAGGAGGATTGCCTAAAGACTTCTTTTATCATGCCATTCGGGGCATACTGCTATGTCACTATGCTGTTCAGGTTGGAAAACACTGGCGCAACATATCAACGTGCTATCCAGTGGTGTCTTCACACTCAACTCGGGTGCCATGTGGAGGTGTATGTCGATAACGTGGTAATCAAGACCAAAGTCAAGGAAGACCTCATCGCCAACTTAGAAGAAACTTTTCAAAGCCTGTGGAGATTCAAGATAAAGTTGAACCTAGAAAAGTGTGTCTTCAGAGTACCTTTGGGAAAGTTACTCAACTTCATCGTATCACAGCGAGGCATCAAGGCTAATCCAAAGAAAATCAACACTATCATGAACATGGCACCCCCAACTGGCGAGAAGGACATACAGAAGTTGACTAGCTACATGGCGGCACTCAGCCGATTCGTCTCCCGACTTGGTGAACGGGGCATGCCCTTTTTCAAATTACTGAAGAAAGTCAACAATTTGCAATAGATGCCAGAAGCCCAACAAGCCTTTGAAGACTTTAAGAAGTTCCTCACGTCTCCACTCGTGTTGGCATCATTTATGCCCCAAGAACCACTTATGCTATATCTGGCGGCAACTTCTCAGATAGTCAGCATGGTGTTGGTCGTAGAGCGGGCAGAGCCTAGGCATATACAAAAAGTATAGAGGCCAGCTGACTTCGTTAGCGAAGTCCTAGCCAACTCCAAGATAAGAAATCCTCAAGTCCAAAAGCTGCACTATGGTTTGCTCAGAACTGCCCGGAAGTTGGTGCACTAATTCCAGTCGCATCAGGTTACAATCATCACATCGTATCCACTCGAGGATATCCTACACAATCGCGAGGCCACCGGCAGAATCGCTAATGGGCGCTTGAGCTGTGGCGTTTGATATTGTTTTTCACCTCAGACAGCAATCAAGTCACAAGCACTTGCCGACTTCATAGCCGAGTGTACGGAGGTTCAAATGACTACACCAACGGACAAGTTAGAATATTGGACGATGTACTTCGACGGTTCTCTACAGATTGGCGGAGCAGGGGCTGGCATCGTCCTGACGTCACCCATTGGAGCAAAATTAAAATACGTCCTTCAAATTTACTTTCCAGTGTCCCACAACGTCGTCGAGTATGAGGCACTCATCCACGGGCTCCGCATCGGCATATCACTCCGCATCTGCCGACTGGTAGTATGCGGGGATTCTCAACTTGTGGTCAACCAGGTCATGAAAGATTGGATGTGTCTGGATGACAACATGGCAGCATACTGTCAGGAGGTACAAAAGTTGGAAAACAAGTTTGATGGGCTAGAAATTACACACATGCTACGCCAATATAATAGCTGTAGATGAGTTAGCCAACAGGGATCTAAACGAGAAGTGGTCCCGATTGGAATTTTCGTCGAGCAATTATTGGAGCCGTCAGTCAAGAAGAAACCAGTACTCGAGTAATCGGGGGTTGAACCAACCCGGCAACAAATGAAGTACTAATTATCTCTCATGATTGGTAGACTCCAATCACCAGGTTCCTCCTGGAAGATGAGCTCCCAGAAGATCGCAATGAAGCCGAGTGTATCAAACGTCGAAGCAAGTGTTTCCTCGTAGTTAGAGAAGATCTCTATTGTTAAAGTACATCCGGAGTCCTCATATGCTGCATCACACCTGAGGAGGGCAGCACATTCTGTAATCCCATCCACTCGGGCATCTGTGGCAACCCACGCTGCATCATGGACGTTAGTCGGAAAGACTTACAGATAAGGGTTCTTCTAGCTGACTGCAGTTACAGACGAAAAAGACATAGTTCGGATGTGTGAGGGATGTCAGTTCTTTGCGCGGCAAACACATCTTCCAGCTCAAAAACTACAAACAATTCCAATCTCTTGGCCCTTTGCAATTTGGGGGCTTGACATGGTTGGGCTGTTCAAAAAAGCGCCATGAGGGTTCACACACTTGTTCGTCGCAGTGGACAAATTCACAAAGTGGATCGAGGCAAAACCTTCTTCATGGAGCATAGAACAGCTACATCCTTTCTATACCTGAGTTTTGTACTTCTTTTATACATATAAATAAAGTTGTTTACTCTGACTCACTACATCGCTTGTCCTAACCGATTAGTGAGTCGGGGGCTACATGATGATATATGTCTATCGTTAATAAAATCCGATCTTATTTTATTTGAGTCATGAAGTTTTATAACGATTATGATAAGTTTTCCTGAGTATAGCTCCATGAGGTGAACGCTTTTCTTTAAGATGATCTCAAAACACTCGGCATAGACTGTCTATTCGGCTAAAGCTAATGATGGCTTAGATGGAATAAACACCCAGCAGGATTTAATGGCAAACAGAAAAGAACATTTACAATGTGTACATATTGTTTTCATTAGACACCGACTACGGAAAAAGTTTTATTTACAATGGTAGATCTTCTGTGATGGCTTCAGCAGTGGCCCTGACCTACCTAATCAGCTCCAAGCCCTTTTCTGTTTGTTCGGCCTGGTAGTTGCCCTCAGGGAAGTGGAATTCTTGAAAGTTGCTTTCCAAGTTGCGTCAATTGTCTACCCGAGGGTAGAGAGACTGCTGGTCATCTACCATTGGCTTTTTCCGTAGTCGGTGTCTAAATGAAAACGTTGTAATTTCTTTTCTGGCAATTCTGGTGTTTATTCCATGGCGACAGCGAATAGACTCGTCGAGTGTTTTGGACTTTAAGAAAGCTTCACCTCAATGGAGAATTCCAGCTTCCTCAATACGGTCTATATAGTAACTTCCTTGAGACAGAGATCTGTGCCACTTGAGCAATGGAGTTGGAGCGGGCCCGGCCAGGTCGGCGAGGGAGTGCATGATGTCTAATAAAGTTTTTACGGAGTCAACTTTATTTATTCTAGCAATGATATTTCTGTGACTATCCTTTATTATCTTGATCTCTCTTCAAAGCACCAAAATTTTGATCCGTGAATTGGCTTTGAAGGCTGCGCACACAGGTAAAAGATAGCCTCAGTAAATCAGGACATCTAGTCAGACCGAGTACACAAGCGGATATGTGACTTACTTGTGTACTCAGTGTCGACCTTGGACTTCACCTTCTCGAGCTCTTTCAGCTTGTTCTTCAGGAGCTCGATCTCCAGGGACTGATTATTCAAATTTGCCTCTCAAGAGCTACAGCCGAAAAGAACCAAAGATTAGCAATGTAGAAAGACTTGTTAGGAGTCACTCGGGCAAAAGAGCACATACATCTAATAGTCCATGTTTGTGCCCAGTTCTCATCCCTGAGCTTGTTCACAGAATCCCTTAGCCACTCCTCCCTCTCCTTGCTAGATTTCTCTAGGTCGTCCTTGGCGATTTGGACATGGTGGAGTTGAAGCAGCGGAGGAGAGAGCTCGGACAGAACTTTGCCCATCCTCTCAGACCGATCGACTACTTGCTGAGAAGCATTGAAACATAGGCAAGATAAGCAGCACTGCCAGAAGATTCAGGAAAACTGCAAATTAACAAACACAACCATACCAGTTATGTACCTGGATGCTCCTTGATGAGGCGATGGCGGCCTCCATTTAGCTGATTCGCTCCCTCTGGGCCACTTGCTCATTGTGTTCAAAACTCTCTGCTTCCCCCTCTAGCGTGACCCAATGAAATGTCTAGGGGAAACCAGGCAGAGGAGCTTCAAGCCTGGGGAGATCATCGTCATTGGAAGATTGAGAAAGTGAAGGTGAAGGAGTCCTGGGCCTAGGGTTGATCAGCGGCGTGGGGTCCTAGGTGAGCTCAGGGATGGTGGTTTCTGTCACGGTGTCCCGGCTGGGCGAGGCTTGCGGCCTAGCTGAGTGGGTCATCGCGACCTCAGGGGCTAGGACGATACCTGGCTCGGCTTGTGGTGCAGTTGCCTCAACCTCAGTCGGGACGGGAGCTGCTTCGGGGGTCAGTGACGCTACCCCTTGGGGTTGGCGTAACTTGGCTTCTGTAGAACTATTCAACAATCAAGATATTGCAAGTTTACTCAAGATTTCTTGAAGACTGAAGATTTTGGTACCTTTTGGAAGTCTTGAACCTCCACCCCTGTGCGCTGGGGGTGGAGGTAATCGGTGAGGGGCTTGAAGGCCTGCTCGGCTGCGGAGAGCTGCGGCTGTAGGTTTCTAGGCGCGGCACTCGGCTGAGGAGAACTTGGCTCAGTTGGCGCTATGATTGGTGCGGCCGACTGGGGGATGGCGGTACTTGGCAGTATGGTCCTGGGGTTGGGAGGCTAGGGGGCGATGCTGCTGGAGTCCTTGATGGTTAGTCCGCCAGATGCCTTACTCGGCATGTCTTTCTTCATGGCCTGGTCTGTTGCTGGTCTCTTCCTAGCCCTCCTGGGGCTGGGTTGGGCTGACGAGGGGCTGGCCGATGCTTTCTAGTCCACCGGCTGACTGCCTTGTGGGTTGGAGTTCAAATTCTTCACATTCCTGCAAACATCCAGATATTACACATTGCATGGCTGGATAACGTTTCATGTCACACATCACAAAGGATATTCAAGATACTATTGTGCCATATATTACCTTTGGTCGGGGCCTGCCCTTGCAGTATGGCTTGGGGGCTCTCTCCTTGTCCTCTGTCTCTACGACTCCATTGGCGAAAAAGCCGAGCAAAGTGTCGGTGACGATATTCTTGTCAACGAAGTTGGGGTTCTCTCGGGTTGGGTCTTTTTTCTGGTAATCATACCCGAGGTGGCTCCTGGCCTTCAGGGGCTGGGTTCAGCGATTCAAGAACGCCCTGGCCACCTAAGGACTTGTCAGCCCTGTGCCCTTCAGCGCATTGATCTTCTCCAGCACATGCAAACCTGACCCATTTCATCTTGAGATGGCACGGAGGTCCAGCTCTCTAGGACAGAAGGTGGATTTCTGGTAAAAGGGGGTAGGGAGGGCTCAAGATTGGAGCAATAGAACCACTCTCGATGCCACCCTTTGAGAGAAGTCTTCAGGGGGACATGGAGATAGGCTCTCTTCATCTCATTGTGGAGTTGAAGGACTGCTCCCCCTATTGTCTGGATCTTGGATTTAGAGGGCTGAGGCTTGATGTGGAATAGGTATCGAAAGAGGTTGAAATGGAGATTGATCCCATGGAAGGCTTCACAGAGAGTCACAAAGAGAGATATTTGAAGGATGGAGTTGGGGTTGAGGTTGACGAGCTCAATATGATAAAAATCAAGAAGATGGCTGAGGAAATCGGAAGAAGGAAGGGAAAGATCGTGATTGAAAAAAGAGGCAAAGGCCACGGTCTCGATTGGGCCTGGAGTGGGGACTGACTCACCGGCGGCGGGATGCCAGTTGATGATCTCTTTGGGCTGCAGCTTCTTCTTCTTCTCTAGATTCGCCAGCTTCGTGGCACAGCAGTCCGATGTTGGCTAGGATTCGGACAGCATAGCTATCACGCCCAGAAATTCACCAGAATTTCCAAAGCTAATTTGTGCAATAAACCCTCATCCAGGAATCAACTGAGGTACACAAGTTAACAAATTGATAAACATAACCAAAATGATAAATACTTACAGAAAAAGGCACTTAGTCCTTGCACAAGGAAAACAGTAGCGGAAAAGTAACTAGCGTAGCTTCAGCACCAAGCCACAGGCAGGTCAACTAGGGTATAAGCCAAACACCAACTTCCCCTCCTCATGAATCTTCACTCTGATAATTGTGATATAGGTAGACTGAGTACCACCCACCGTACTCAACAAGCCACACTAGAAAATGCAATGTAATGCAACAGGATACCAAAGGAAAGACATAGTATGGCTTATTTGTGTAAAATAGCATTTAAAACATTTGCATTTAAAAACATCGAAAACAGTAGTTTAATTATTAATCAATATTACCAACCACTGAACAGCGCTCCAACGCAGTTCAGGCCCAAACCATAACTCTCTAGACTAGAGCTATCAAGTTCCATTATTTAACACCATTAATGAGTAATGCGGGACTAATCATAGAAAACATTGCTAGGCTTGCTCATTAACCGTGAGCACCGCTATTCGAATAGTTTTACTCTGGCCAGAGGTGTACAACTTTTCCCACACAACACAATCTCAACATCATCTCAGCCATGCATCGCGATACTCGAAAGTACCCGAAGAAATATTGTGACAAGACCATCCATATAGCTTGCACAATAGGAGAGCCTCCTGCCAAGCTCCAATCTCTGGTAGGGGTGGTCAAGTGCCTTCCTGCGAGATGGCTCGATGCTCAAATGCATGGACTTATTGTCACTGCCATGTGTGGACTTATACCAGCCACAAACCTGCCCTAGTGCAAGTCTTGCTATCCCATTCTAGCTTGTGGTTAGCACGAGTGTTGCTTCGCAACAAGTAGTCCGTGAACCGGTCCTTAATTGTCAAGAGCACCGCTAGCAACATCACAATCCTGGTGCTCACAACCCACAATTCAGTCAAGTTTTAGTTGACACATTTAATTAACCAGCCACGACTCACTATCGTGAAAATATAGCCATTTAACATTAAAGGGTCATTGATGATTGAATTGTTTCACCACATAAAATGATGCTAAAGTTTCTATGTAGTGCTAAGCAGATCCTAAATAATCTAGCTAGACCATTAAATAGTCATCCAGCTAGTCAATATTATTCACCCAAGGTATCAAGGTATATAGATAACAATAACAAAATGGCCATAAATATCAAGGAATGTTGGTTATTAAATAATTCCCCGTAATAATGTCATTCCAAAACATTTCATGCAATAACTTTAAAATAAAATAATTTCACAAATGGGATCAACATGCTCAAGGGAATTGTCTTGTGACTTGCCTTGCAACAAAACGTCTTCGATTTCTCTTCCGAACTCTTCCGCGGATTCTGCGATCGTCCGAATCGGCAATTGTACACGACTACACGTAAAATGAGGAAAATGTCACAGCCCTAGATTTAATTTTAGGTAATTAGTGTTAAGCCCTACTGTCATTAGAATGCAATTTAAATGTTTGCATTGTCACTTCATACAAGTTAAAGTTTGCAATATTTAAACCCTCATTAATTAAACCCTAAATCGGCAAAAACAAAACACTACTAAAAGTGCATCAAATTGAACAGAAGTGTATATGGGAGATAATTTATTCAAATATTAGTTTATTTATCATGAATTAATATAATTTTTCCAGAATTTAATTCATTAGTTTGGACCCATTAAATATTCCAACAAATTTCAGCCAGGGTCCTTTTCTTTGACATATGCATTTGTATAGTCTAAGGATTTTCTAAAAATTATTGGTTGCACATAAAATCATGGAAAAATTCTTGTAAACACTACCCCACATAATTGATCCACTGTAAATTTTACATGATTTTATCACTTCTATAGCCACCCCAATAAATCTTCCAATCAGCAAAACTAGTAGTAGACTAGTTAAAATAAATTGCTTAGCTCTTATTTTCACCAAATAAAAGTAATAACTATTCAAGCAGTGCATTTCAACCAAAATGTGTACCAAAATGTATCCTACAACCAGAAAATTTGGCTTAATTTAATTCTCAAAGAAACTACATAAAATGATAGGAGCAAGGCACTAGGAAATAATTGAACTGCAGAAAACTGTGTTACTAAGCCTATTTCATCTTTTTGTCACATTAAAAATATAAGGCCTATAGCTTTGAAACTTGGCAGTTTAGTAGAACATATATTCACCTACAACCATAAATTTCTCCAACCCCAGAAACCCTCAGCAGCTCGGTGAAATCTCCAGTGCAAAACAGCTCACAAACACAGCTTCCTAGACTTAGCCAAATCCTTGAGATTCTCTCTATTTCACTCCCTGGGCGTGGCCACCATGCCCATGATGTGGCGATGAGAGCACGGCAGGGAGGATGGGGGACCGGCAGCGACACGGGACGGCGCGGCTGAGCAACGACTGACCGGCTACGACAGGCGACGGCGATGCCGAGATCGACGAGGGACGGGGCGATGCGATGGCGTCGATAACCAGGAGCAAAGAGGAGGGGAGGTGGCGAGCAAGCTTCGGCATGCGGGCTCACCGGCGGCTGGCGAAGGCAACGACGTCGACGGTGGCTGGAGGTCTCTAGCGACGGCCACGGCGACCAGATGGCGGCGCTATGCAGGAGAGGCGGCGGCACTGTCTGAGGTGAAGACGATGCGATGGCAGCGGGCTAGGGCGTAGGGCGTAGGCGGTGGCGGTGCAGTGACGTCGTGGTAGCAGGAGGGTGGTGTAGCTCAGGTCGGGCCGGGCGCAGGCGGTGGGAATGGGCTGAGGCGGTGGCGCGGTCGCAGGCCTGGCTGGCGGTGGAGCGGCAGGCCGGGCTGAAGGCCATGGTAGGGGCAGGCTTGGCCAAGCCTGGGAGGAGGCAGGAGTGGCGCCTGGGGCAGGCCAGAACGAGGGAGGGAGGAGACCAAAGAAGAGAAGAAAGAAGAAAGAAGATGAACAGGAAGAAGGAGGAAAAAAGAAATGAGAGGGGGTTTCTAGGAATTATTCCAAAATTTGGAAAATTGGAATTTAGAAATTTTTTTAGAGGCTCAAAGAAATATTTTGAAAGTTGTTGTAGCGTTCGGATTTTTTTGGAATATCACTAATATTGAGATATATATATATATATATATATACATACATATATATATACATATATATATGGGAATCAGAGAATATTTGGTGAGAATTAGAAAATGGGATATTAGAGGTCCCAAAAATATAGGAATCTCTTTGTACTCAAGAATATTTATGGAATCTGGGTCCTGGGAAGAATTAGAGTTTTTGGGACCAGATGGCTTGGAATATAGAATATTTGTGGGAATTAGAAAGTGGAGAAATATTTCGAGAATCAGAAAATGGGGGTATTTTTGTGGAGACGGGAATATTGGAATATTGGGGATCTCTGGGGAATATTTAAATATCTAGAATGTATGAATATTTTGGAGAATCCGAAACGGGGAGTATTTTGTGGGATTCAGAAAATGGAGGATATTTTCCAGAGGAAATTTTGGGGAGTAGAATATCAGAATTGGAAACTCGGGAGGTATTTCACGGAGGTCGAGAAATTAGAATGTTCGGGGAATAATTGAACTTCCCGAATATTTGGATATTTTGGGATCCGGAAAATTAGAATATATCCCGAGAAAGGGAATATTTAGAGTATTGGAAATGAAGATATTAACGAGAATACTTTATGGAGATTGAGATTTGAGCAACTCAAAGAATGTCTAGGGATCTGGATTTATCTCAAGAGGAAATGGATATATCGGATACCGAGAATCTCGGATTGGAAGCTCAAAAGGGGTTTTAGGGTTTTTGAAATTGGATAAATCTGGGAACTCCGGACTTTTGGTTTTTGAGGAGACTTTTGGGTTTCGGGAAAACGATGCCAAACCCTAAAAGAAGAAGAGAACCATAGTTTGAGATGAATGGAGAGACTTCAAAGGATTGAACCAAGAACAACCCGAATAGGAGAAAAGACAATGATTTTATTTTCTATTTATTTAATTACTGAAGTGTTCTTTATAACATTAAAATTGATTCTGAACTTCCAAAAAATCCAAAAAAATTTCAGAGAGTTTATTAAATCATGGGGATTTACCAAAGGAAAGTGCCACCACGAAGCACAAAGAATTTATTATTATAAATACTTAAACGCTTAAAATATTTTGATAAAACCCTAGGAACATAAAAACATCCAAGCATTTATTCAAAATTTCTACTTGGGATTTTTAATATTGGAAAATTTCAAAATTTTATTCAAACACTTTCATAGACCAAATTTTCCCGTGTATTCTTGTATTTCCTTTTACCAAAGATACTTTTTAATTAGGGTGATATTCAGGGTGTGACAATAGTTGGGATATCGAAAGGTGCCTTCAGCATTGTTGGGGGCGAGGAAGCTTCTAGAAGACAGAAAATCGAAGCAAGGGTGAAGATCCCTATGGATTTCTGGAGGGAAGCACGAGCTACAGCAAACCCTAGCCTGGGCGGAGAGCGCGAAGTTTGGCGCGGGCGTGTTTTTGGGAGCTGAAGCGATTTGGTGGATTGGGGGAGAAAGAGGAATCTTTTCTCTCTCTCGCTGCTTTATAGGCCTGCGTCGATTTAGCAGGCTTGGGCCAGCTCGCTCGGTAATGGGCCGTAAGATATGAGTCTCTAAGTAGCATGTTCTATTGGGCCGACCGCTGGCTGTGTTAAAATCGCAGTTCAGATGCTATTTTATAGAGACCGATTGAAATAATCGGATATGTTTCATGTTAAGCCTAATTGCTAGACACATGTGTTCAGATATCTAAATTATTTTAAGGTATTGAGGATATATCCTTATAAGGATCAATAGTTGGTCTCCATTAAAATTGGGGATACAAGTATCTCTCAAGAATACCTCACCATATATTGGGTTAAAATCCATGGAGTGGTACTCGGCTTACATGTTTAACCAAATTGCCTTGAGCAAAAACAGCATTTCCAGCTGACATGATGCTAAAGAATCCAATTTCTAAGAAATATAGCACTCGGAAAAGACTTAATGGTTAAAGATCTTTGACTTTATGTTTAATTGTTTCACAATTAAGCACAAAGTCGGGGGGCTACACCTAATAGGTGAGCCTATTCGGCGCACACTATTCATATTTTTCTATGAAGCCCTTCATAGCCTCGTTGCCCTCATTGCCAGTTGATATGAAGCAGGACTTGGCGAAGAAGTACTCGGACAATGGGTACTCAGGAGCAAGGCGCTCGGGAAATCTTCACCAAGGAGGATGAGCACTCGGCACCTGCTGTGACTGAACTATGAAGGTCTTAGGGGCTACTGTGGAGGCCATGGGCTTCGGGTACCTCATGAGAAGCTTTGTGGGCACTCGAATAGAGGATGCGCCTAATCCTGTAATTAGGTATACAACAGGACTCAATGTATATTACCTTGTATGATAAGGAAAGGGATATAGTCCTAGTCAGGTACGTTGTATTCCTAGAAGGAGATCTCTTGGTCAGAGTCCGACTGGGATTCCTATCATGTAACCTCTCCTCTCTAGTATATAAGAAGGGGACGGGAGCTCGTCGGGGCAAGACATGCAATCTCACCAGAGAAACCTCAAAGGCAATACACAACAGCTAGACGTAGGGTATTACCTCACCTCGAGGGCCTGAACCAGGATAAATTGTTTCGTGTTCCTTTGCAATCCATCAAGTTTAGGTCTCACGAGTAGCCCCAAATTATTGCCGATACAAAACATCGACACAGCTGATGCTGAGTGCTTATCCTCCTTGGTGAAGACTTCCCGAGTGTCTTGCTCTCAAGTACCCAGTGTCCGAGTACCTCTTCTCCATGTCTTGCTTCATATCAGCTGGCAACGAGGCTATGAAGGGCTTCATAGAAAAATATGAATAGTGTGTGCTGAATAGGCGCACATATTAGGTGTAACCCCCAACTTTGTGCTTAATTGTGAAACAATTAAAATAAAGTCAAAGATCTTTAACCTTTAAGGCTTTTCCAAGTAATATATTTCTCAGAAATTGGACTCTTCAGCATTATATCAGCTGGAAACGATTTTTGCTCAAGGCAATTTGGCTAAGCATGTAAGCCGAGTACCACTTAATGGATTTTAACCCAATATGTGGTGAGGTGTACTTGAGAGATACCTGCATCCCCAATTTTAATGGAGACCAGCTTTTGATCCTTATAATGATGTGTTGTGTCACGGAAATATAGACAGAGTGCTTTTGAAGTGCTTAGATGATGATCAATCTATGGTTGCAATGGGGGATGTTCATGAAGGGGTTTGTGGAACTCATCAATCGGCCCACAAGATGAATTGGCTATTGAGCAGAGCTGGTTTTTATTGACTGAAGATGATTGATGATTGTTTCAAATATTATAAGGGATGTGAGGCTTGTCAATGGTTCCGCAATGTTCAATTGGCGCCGTCGCCATGTTGAATCCTATTATTAAACCATGGCCATTCCGAGGTTGGGCTTTAGATTTTATTGGACAAATACATCCTTCTTCTTCAAAAGGGCATCCGTTCATGTTGGTAGTGACGGATTACTTCACAAAGTGAGCCAAGGCCGTGCCTCTCAAGACTATGATTCACAAAGAGGTTATTGATTTTATCTTGAAGCACATTATCTCAAGACTATGACCCATTGAATGAAATAAGAGAGAAAGAATAGGCAAAAATGAGCGTTACGATGGTCAAAATTCCAATGCAATTGGTGAATTAGAAGGGCCAAGTCCTGCCACAGACTGAAACTGCCACGCCACTTACCCCAGAATTACAGGACTCCTGATTTTCTGGGCTAGCTAGTGTGGCAGCTCGACCTAGCCACGCCACCGCGATTGGCGTGGCTGGACTGAGCTGCCAGGCCACCTTGCCTAGAAAAATAGGATTGTTGTTTTTCTGGGTTGTTTTTCTGGGCAAGCTGGCATGGCAGCTTAGTACTGCCATGCCAGCCACGGTAGCATGGCACACCACCCCTGCTCGAAAAATTGGCCTCCTGGTTTTCTGTGCTATCTAGCGTGGCAGCTCATTCTTGCCATGCCAGATGCGGTGGCGTGGCTGTGCAGCTTTGCCATGCCACCGTCTCTAGCATGGCAAGACCTGGGACTTGGTCCCGACCGTGTTAGGCCTTGCCACAACAGTTCAGGTGGCGTGGCTGTGCAGTTTCACCACACCACCGTCTCTGGCATGGCAAGCCCTGGGGCTTGCTCCTGACTGTGTCAGGTCTTGCCATGCCAGTTCAGGTGGTGTGGCTGTGCAGCTTGGCCATGTCGGCGGGGCTGGAGTGGCAGAACCTTGGACTGACGGCTGCACAAGCTCCAGTGCCTGTGAGTCTATGAGGCCTCCTCAAACCTGTGAAGGAAGATGACACAACTACAAGAGAAACAAACCTGAACTATCGAGCTATTTCTATGAAATTCTACATAAGTTTTACAGGAATATGGGCAAGTTCCTTTCTGTGAAATTTCAGAGAAATTTTATAGCAACATGGCCAAGTTCTTGAGATTAAGGTGTCCTTTTTATCTGTCAAAATAGTTGAAACCGGACAGCTCCCATTACAGTGGTGTTAGCTCATACTTTGATCCGCAATTATGGAATGATACGAACACTCCAAGTAAGCAACAATTGCACAAGAGGATGAATAGAAAGATAACCATCGCACAAGCACACCGAGATCACCAGCGGAATACGGGCACAACCGAATTGCATCATAAAGATAAGATTGTTGAATACATGCAGCGATCAACATAGTTCTTTACTAGCAAAATGTTAATATGCTAAAGATTAAAAACAAACTTTGATGTTCAGAACTGAAACACAAAACTTTCAACTTGCCAACAATATGGCAGCAGAGGCTTAGTCGAAGAGGCTAAAGACCTATCACTTCTTCCGCTAGCATCTGATTGCGCTAGTCCTTGGGGTGTACAGCACCTTCTGCTTGGCCGGCCTCTGAGGCTCTAGTTTCATGGCAATGATTTTGTTAGGGTGCAACTACTAATCTATTCAATTAATGTGTCCAGTGGGCTGTCAAATACCTGTTGGGACTCTGTTGCTGCTGTGTATGTCCATGTGATCCTGTGGGCGCTGTCCACCATGAGCTGGTCTCTATGAGGGCTGTGTGGCCTCCGGAACGTCACCAAGCTAGGACAGTGTGGAGGCCATGGGCCCTGGGTACCTCACAGACAAATACGACCACTCGGGCAAAGGGTGTGCCGGCCCATACAATTAGAGATAGAGCAGGACTCTGCTTCATGTTACCTTACATGACAAGGAAAGGGATATAATCCTAACTGGATACTCTATGTTCTGATAAGGAGTGCCCCTGTTCATGTCTGACTGGGTTTCCTACCCTATAATACTCACCCCTCCGTGTATATAAGGAGGGATAGGGAGCCCCCTAGGGTGGATTGACTCACACACAATCCATACGGTGAAAGCAATACACCACTCCCTAGACAAGCTTGATAGATCGAATCACAAAAGCCGTTGGCATAACCATCGTCCCTAGACAAGCCATCCGCTTCAGGAACCTCGACTTCATCGTCGATGACTTCGGCAATCTCACTCTTTCTGAGTTGGTTTCAACTCGATCGGAGGGAGATCTGGCCAACCTCGTGCCGGTTGGCCTTGGTAATGCTGCGGTAGTCTTTAACAACCTGCTTCGGCAACATTCAAGACCTGTGAGCCCTGGGGCAACTATCTTTCCTAGTGTTCAACTCGGACACGGCCTTGCGTCGGTCGAGATTGGATCTAGTGGAGACGAGATTGTCAATCCCCAACTCGGACTCACAAAGGCTACAGCCGTCTTTGACTCCATCATGACACAACATCTCCAATCCCCTGGGTTTCAACTCGGATACGACCTTGAGCCAATCAGGTCCAGATCTAGGGAGGTTGGGGTTATCATCACCCCGCTTCAGTATTCGGACTCCGACTCCTAGTCGGAGGGCAGTTCCAGCAGCTTCTCACCTTCACGAGAAGTCTTCATGGCGTCCAAAGGGAGTACCCCAAGTCAAGATGCACGCTGACTACGTGAACAACAACAAGAAGAGGCTCGCCGACTGCATGAACAATAGGAGGAAGAAGACAGATGGCCACAAGCCAAACAGGACGAGCGCAACTGCCAATTGTGCCAGGCCGGACAGCATGCACAACAAGACATCCTCCAAACAAGGGTGGGCGACCAGTCTTTGTCTCCACCCAACAGAACGTCATGGCTGCAGCGACATTACTCGATACCTTGCAGCTGGGATCAGACCGTGAAGCAACACCAACGATCGCCAAGATCAAGGCCATGACAACTGCTGTAGCGGTTCAACAATGCCAAGAGTCGATTGACACTCTAGTCCTTTTGAGCAGATCAACTTCTTACGATGCAACCTCAACATCTACAGGCAGACGCCAGGCGTCAGCTTACAATCGAAGGCCTTAGAGTCTCTCTATAGGTCACAACATGATCATGACGAAGATCGCCGGTGACACCAGGACGACTACAAATGCCGTGACAATCACGACGCTAGAGACCGACTACACCGAGATCTCTGTCAGGACATACTTGCTCACCATCGTGAATGTGAGGAGGATGAACGACGCTGATTGGAAGATGAACATGACCGCTTCAACCTACACCGTGAGCTATTCAGCTACCGGAGCCAGAGTAGGAGTCCTCATCGCGAAAGCCACTCTAACGATGGAGTCCCCACCTTCTCACGCGAGCTATGCCTAGTCGACTGGTCCTCTGGCTTCAAACCAACTGGCATCGACAAATACGATGGCAAGACAGATCCCAAATCCTGGCTGACAGTCTACATCCTAGCAATTTGAGCAGTTGGAGGTGACCACAAGACAATGGCCAATTATCTTCCAGTTGCTTTAGCCAATTTGCACGGACCTGGTTAATGGGGCTTCCGAGAGGGTCAATTGATTCCTGGGAAAAACTCCGTGACTGTTTCGTAGCAAACTTCTAGGGCACCTACGAGAGCCTAGGAACTGAGTTCGACCTGTATCAAATTCCTCAGAAGAAGAACGAGTCGCTCTGGGACTTCATCAAGCGTTTCTGTAAGAGAGTCAAAGACAAACCTTTTATCTCCAAGTTCACTCGGAAGCCACCGACTACCGTCAAAGCTCTCTTCGAGATGTCCAACAAATACCCTGCTTTAGCCGACGCCGTCGCCAAGGCATAAGAAGACAAACCACAACAGCGAGACCGGTGCGAGTCAGATGACGCGGGACCATCAAAGACAAGGGACCACAAGCAAATATTGAACACAACCGTCCCCAATCTCTCAAGAAGGACGTAGAAGGTCATGAATGGCCCATGTCCTTTCCATCCTAAAGGGAAGCACTCGGCAAAGAATTGCTTCATACTCAAGAAGTTCTTGACAGAGCAAACATCTTCATCCGGTGAGCCCAAGGACAAGGACAAGCCGGACTCAGGCCTAGCAGGAGATTTCTAAGACCCTCACGCTGAGCTCAACCACATCTTCTGAGGGGCGTCAGCATAAGAGTCCAAGCGGAAGCAGAGACTGACTACACGGGAAATCAACACCGTCTCCATGACACCCCTCAGTACCTGTGGTGGTCCGAGGTCGCCATCATGTTCTACCGTACGGATCATCCTAACTGAGTGGCTCACTCGGGACGCTATCCACTCGTCTTGAACCTAGTTATTAAGAATATCAAGTTGGGTTTTGATCAACGGCGGGAGTGCTCTCAACATCCTTTTTGCCAAGTTGCTCAATGCAATGAAAATTCCTCGTCTCGAGCTACGGCCAAGTACAGCTCCCTTCCACGAGGTAATCCCCGTCATCTCTTCAACACCACTTGGGCAAGTCACCCTGCCCATTGTTGACACTTACTAGTGGTAAAACGACGAGAATCACCTAATGCTTTGCGGTGTAGGGAGTCACCAACCACCTCAACCTAAACCACAGGAGCTGATTCCTATGAATTAGGATAATCACCCATCTCGTGGGGGGAATGGAAGGTGTACAACACAAACCTACAAAGGAATAACTTGCAATCTTGTAGCAAAGACGAACAATTTACAGCACAAATCAACGAAGGTGGACAAATTAGGCTAGGACTAGGCAAAAAGTAGATTGAAAGCTGAAAAAACGATTCAACAGGCTAATTGGATCTTGTGTTGTTTGTTGACGAGAGATTTTCAATTGAACCAGCCATAACCGTTATAGAGGGCTTAAACTTGTGTTCCCTGAGCCTTGTCCACGTCCTATTCAGGTTAGAGACTAAGTAGGACTCATCAAACTCCGTGTATACGGAAGGAAACACGAGAACCACCATAACTCCAATCGGACATGGGTTGCCAGTCTGTCTGCCGGGCCTATGCCGGTCTGACCGCAGGCACATCGCCGGTCTGACCAGCTCCCTAAGGGCGGACTGACTGGCCTCTTGAGGAAGGTGTAACACCCTGAAATCATATTAAACATAAATTGTGCTTAAATCCTAATTTCTAGAAATTTTAAAATATGGAAAGAGCCTCAAACAAATAAAAATCCTCAAGAATAAAATCCAATTTGGCTTGTGGGTATTTTTCTTAAATTCCCCATGTCCTAAAATGCACTCTCAATTTATACTAGAATTTCTAGAGCACAAATACTAATTTTTTGGTAATAAAAACACTTCACAGGATTCTACAAAAAGAAAACTAAAAAGAAACCCTTAAATCTCTTTGGGCCGTTTTTGGCCCACCTTCCTCTCTCTCCTCGCATGCCAGCCCGCACGGCCTGCCTCGCCCCCATCCTCCCCGCACCCATGCTTGGGCCGGCCTAGCATCGCCTGCACCCACGCGCCAGTCGCTGACAGGAGGGACCCGCTGTTAACGCCAAAATTTGACACGGGTCTTTAGCAGATTCGGTTAAGAAAAAATCACAGATGACCGGTGAAGATTGATCCAGAGGAGACCGAGTTTGGGAAGAGACCGTGAAGACCACAGTATGGCAGTAAATTACCTTATCTATTAATTAGGTAGTTTTGATAATTTTTAGGAAACCTGATCTCGTATCCGATCAGGGCTTGTTAGTTTTCCGTTTATAGATAGGAAAGTATGTACCGTGTCCTATAAGGACTCCTGTAACTCGGGGTATATATACGTATGCCCAGGCACCTTGTAAACTATCCACACAGATCAATCAAATTCGGCGCATCGCCACCCTTTCGACGGGTTCTTGCTTCTCGAGCGGGGCTGCATCGGTTAGGTCCGAACCCCTGCGAGAGGGTAAGACTCGTCACCCCTTACCCAGGTGTATCTGCCCTGTCTACGGCGGCATCGGTTCGGTCCGACCTCTTAGGCCGATCAGGTATACCACATCACGCATGCGTAGATCTTATCAGCTTAGTGGGGGCGATTTATTATCAGTTCGTGCTGCATCGGTTGGGTCCGACCTACTGAGCTGCCAGCGATAAATCGTTCCTGCTAGGTTGATGGTTTTTGCGCAAGTGTCTTATCGGAATGTATAGCCGATAAATTATCTTATTACATCACAGTTGCATTAGGTCTATCGGCTTGTTGAGGTTCCTTTATTATTATTAATCTGTGCTGCATCAGTTAGGTCTGAACTACTAGATTGATAATAATAGATTTATCCTTGACGAGCCGATCGGTGTATATGCGACGTTCTATCGGAGTGCTTAGCCGATAGGTTATCTTTTTATAAAGCCGACTGTATTATCTTTACTATTTTGGTCATCTATATTATCATCGGTTTTCTAGCCGATGCACATGTGTTTCCTTGGCAGTCGGCTAGTTTACTATTCTGCCTATCTATTTTATCATCGGCTTCTAGCCGATGCACATGTTATACTGACAGCTTATCTATTTGCTTATAGCGTTATCGGTTTCCTAGCCGATACACAGGTGCCATCGGCCATTGGCCACAAGGGGCCTACATCAGTCCGTATCGGCCGATAACCGATGTGCAATTGCTGCTGACCCGAGCACAAGCACGCCGAGGACAAGGGCCCGGGTACAGGCGTAGCCGATGTGCGAGCACTGTTGGCGCCATCGGCTGAAGGAAGACTTTATCGGCTTATCGGCCGATCGCTGCTGCTGACCCGGGCACGAGCACAAGCGAGGACCCGGGAGCGAGGACCTGGACACGAGGACCCGGGCACGGGCACGAGACCCGGGCGCAGACAGCTGGGGCCCGGACAAAGTTTTATCATCGGCTTTCAGCCGATGCTCAAGCATTCCTTCGGCAATCGGCTAGCGGGATTCTTATTGGCCGATTGAATCCCTGAGCTAATATTCTCCTTGTCAATTGTGGGGTCAAATTGACTGGCACGCCTACGAACCTCAAATATTTTAGGACCTGCACTGGAGCTAAGCAGATCTCCCAGGCCTTCGTATGTTCAATCGCATCAAACCAGATCATCAACAAGCTTCTTGGCACACCCGGTGGTTTTTGGTGCGAACACCCGCCTGTCAGGGTCATCCCCTACCTCATGTCAGTGCCCTTTTCTCCTCCCTTCCGAAACCCTAATGGCTAAACCACCAAATTTGCCTCACCCGTTTCATCAATTCTTAAATTGATTGAGGGGAATCAAATTCCCTTTCCTCCTCATCATTTCCCCATAGAAATCCTCTTCAATTTCGCTCTTAATTGCCTTCATTCGGAGGTTTCAACCCCGGCTGTTTCCACCGCCGCCATTAACGTCGGTCCCCGAGCTTCCCGCAGCTCCCTATCTCCTCTCCCGTGCATAAAAATTGAGCCCTGGGGTCCCCTCTCTCTTTTTCTCTCACCGCCCAAACCTCTTGCCCTCTCTCTCGCTGTCGAACCGTAAAATCCGAGCTCCGCCGCCGCCCTTTGACTCCAGCCGCACCTCATCGTCGACCCAGGTCTCGTCGAGCCCTATCAACGCCACTGCCAGCCTTGTGACACTGCAGCGCACCTTGGCCGCCACCTCACGGAGCCTGAAGGCCACTGGAGCACCGTCGTTCTCGTGAGCCCAAATGCCTCCACCGCTCCAACCTCGCTGCCGGTCACCCTCGTCGCTGTCCGTCGTTATTCTTGTTGGGGTGAGGTTCACCTCTCCATTCCCTTGCGATCCTGCTCCTCCTCGGCCTCCTCCACCGCGCCGAAGGTCGCTGGCAGTGACCATCAGGACACAGCCAGCACTGGCCCGGCTAGTCATGGCCATGCTGACATGGCCGCCGCGTGGCAGCCACGTCAGCGCACCTTGCCCACAACCGAACCACAGGGCCCACCAGTTAGTCACCCGCAGGCACTGACCAGTAGGGCCTAGCTATCGGCACCGAAGCCTCTCTCCCCGGCGCTGATGCAATAAAATAGATTTTCTTAAGAAAAATAAATCATGAAATGGTTAAATCTCAATTTAAATTTCATTTAAACATCAAACGGCCATATCTTGACCGTTCAAACTTGGAATTGACCCGTTCAAGTCTCTAATTTTTCCATAAAATGCCTAGTACCCATTAATGTGCTTTATTTCCACTGTTTCTATGCATTTTCTTAGAGTAAGCCATTTTCTTTTATGTATGTCATGTAGACGCCGCTGTTCCCGATTCTCTGCTCTACCTCAAGGTTGCTGCTGAAGACTTTGGTTGTGAGGAAGGCAAGTCATACCCAAATCCTTGTTCATATTGAATTCCCATGAGTTTATAAATTTATTTTTATTTAAGTTATTGCATTATGCTTTTTGAAAATTCTTGCGATAATATTGTTTTATCATAGCCTTATCCTATATCCATGTTATAGCCTTATTATTGGTATTATGCCTTGACAACCCTAGGTAACTGAAAACCAGCTAGTATTTGTGTGTATATGTGATGCAAACTGGCTACCTTAGGTTATGCTTACCACATGCTTTATTTAGCAACAATTTTGTCCTTTATGAAATAATTGGGGGAACTAACAAAGTAAATAATGATAAATATGGAAATGGCTGGTTTTGCCTGATCATGAACCTTATCTATTCAAAATTCCCCAAAACTCTATTTTCGGCTGGGTTTGAGGTGCATGGATGGTTCTGTTAGTCGCACCTTGGCCGTCATAAGGACCAGTCTTTGGGCCTCAGTTGCAAAGCATAATTGTACTACCACATGTCTAATGGGTAAGGCTTAACTCGTAGTTTAGATCAGCTTTAAACAAAGGAACATGGATAGAGGCGGATGAAGTTTGGTTGTTGACTGATGTCTCTAGCAAATGAAGGTCACGGGGTATCCAGCATCGAGATGCCAGGGGCATGGACCATGTCTACCTATCCCAAGGTTCTGTCACGTCCAGATTTTTTGTTTTTCGTTCTTTTTGCCGATTGCGAAAATCCACCTCCGGTTTATTCGCCTCAATCAGTTTAATGAAAAATTTCATAATAAAAAGGATTTAATATGATTAAATAATTAATTACGGTGTGATTTGTTTGTGTTTTCTTAATTGGGTTTATTTGGATTTCGGAAGTGGAGCTCGTTTCCTACTTTATTTTTTCTTTTTCCAAATTCAAAGACTCTAATTTTCGCATCTGTACCAAATTCTAGATTCCTCAGAGGTTCGATTTCATTCTCTATTCTCCAAATAATTCCAACAAATTCAAAGGGTCCGAATTCGGCAATTTTCCGCAAAGCCCTACCATTTTTCCTTTTCTTTTTCCCTTCCTTTAGTTTTTCCTTTTTCCACTCAGCCCCCTGCCTTTCTTTCTTTTTCTCTTTTCCTCCCTCTTCTTCTACCTTTGGCAGGGAGGCCGAAGGCCTTCCTCCTTCCCTGCCCTGCGGCCGGCCCAGCTGCCGCGGCCTGCACCACCGCGCCGCCTGGCCCGCGCCGAGCCTGGCCTGCCCCTGCGCCCGCGCCGAGCGCCGGCCCGGCCTGCTCCTGCCCCACCGCCAGAGCCCGGTCCGCCACCTCCGCCTGTGTCAAGCCCGGCCTAGCCCACGGCGACGCTACCGCGCCTCCTCTGCCGTGCCGCCTAGCCCATCCACTGCACCGCCCTAACCGCCGCCCGCCCTAACCGCCTGCGCCACCCCTATATATATATATATATGCAGCCGTCGTCATTTTTCCTCTTCTCCCAAGGCAGTGCCGCCGCCATCTTCTTCCGTAGCGACGCCACGCTGACGCGCCACCACAGCGCCGAGCTGCCGACGCCGCTGGTGAGCATCGCCACCCCTGCGCCGTTTTCCCTCGTCACCTCACCTGCGCCCTACTTCCCCGGCCGACACCATCGTCGCCCTCGCCTACCTCCTGTTCCCGGCCGACAACGCTGCCGCCCGCCGCCGCCGGTCCACCGCCGCTTGCCGACGCCACCGCCGCCAGTTCGCCACCCCTGTGCCACCTTGCGCCGCCGCCCAGGCCATGGCCGAAGCAGCTGGCCGGCATGCCTCTATTTCCCCTGGTGGCATTGACACGTGGGCCCGCGGCTAAAATTTCCTCTATTGATCTACACCGTGGATTCCTAGTTTTAATCTCAGCCATAGGATTTCGTAAGTCCAATCTTGCCACATCACCTCGCTACGTCAGCCCTAGATCTCGCCCTGTCATCACCACATCATCCAATCCAGTACACATGTCGCCACGTGGCGTCCACGTCGTCATATCCACCGAACCTTTCACTCTTCTGGTCCGTAGACTGAGTCCGTCATGAACCATCTCACTGACCAGTGGTCCCCTCTCCTTTTCCTCCACAAAAATAATTCAATTTCTGAATTTAAAATCCAAGGAATATTTCAGGAATATTCCTTCTCTTTTACCTCGGATTTTCCCTGTTCCCAGTGTTCCGGAGTTCATATCTCATCCATCCGGACTCTGATTCGACCTTTTTTTTCCTAAATTCTTCTAAAATCGAGCTCTACCTCCTGGTTCAGTTGGTTATTTTAATTGATGTTATTTTGGTTGTTTTCTTGTTATTTATTTGTTTCCTATTACGAACGTATAGACGCGGAAGCCGAGGAGCAGTTCGCCGCAGAAGATGCAGGGCAAGGACAGTACCTAGAGCAAGGCAAGTGCACCCTTTGAACATATTGGACCCAATTTATAAACTATTTTATTGCGAAACATGCATTATTTTATTTACAAATCATCGATGGGTAGTATGACCTAATTGTGGTTGTTCCATGCCTTTGATTATTGAATATCCTGTGATACCTTGTCACCCTAGCCTTTGTGAGTTGTACATAGGGGTCAACTCAGGGTAGAGTAGTAATTGCTTAGCCCCACTCAAAGTTGTTTTACAAGTAAAATATAATAATGATTAATGATATATTTATCACTGTTTTATTTGAGCTGTGTGGCTGTGTGCTATCTTTCCGGTAGCATGTGTTGCATGATGTAGTAAACAACGAGCAGATAAAATGTTTTGGATTGGGGTGATGGGTGGTTCTGTGTGAACCTAGTAAGGGGGTGAGGTATCTGTGTGATCCTTACCAGGTTAGGTCTCTGTGTGAGCCTAATGTGAAGCTGTGTGCTATTGTAGTTTTGGCAAGTTGCCCTGGTCAATTAATGACTTTACTTCATAAGCCAATGATCTGAGCCTAATGTAGAACCACATGCCCTAATGGGAAGAACCTGGCCCAGTAGGATTCCGAGTCTTGGCACTGCCGGCCCAGGCGGTTAGATGATAGGTTTTATAGTTAGCCATGGGTACTTTCTTGTCTGTGTGAGGGAAAGGTGTCTCATGGGGGAAGGCAGTGTGGAGGCAGAGTTTCTAAAAAGCCTTGTTACAGATTCCTTGGCTGCACACAATGAGAATTGTGATATTTGCGCATGGCTGTTAAGAGGATGATGTATCTTGTGGGTAAAGCTGTACAACCTCTACAGAGTGTTTAACTAATCTATTCGAATAGCCACGTCCGCAGTCATGGACATGCTCGGTGAATTCAAATAAGGGGTAGTTTGCGAAAACAAGGGATGGTAATGATGCTGTGTGCAGGAAAAATGAATTTTACTATGTGCTCCTATGTGGATGGTTGGACGGTAACACCCGTTATTTAAAGTATTGTTTTAACTTTGTTTATAAATTGTTTATAACTGCAACTGCTGTGTTATGCAAAATAGCCTTAGCCTTTCTTTGTCAGCTGTGCATTTGTATATTTCCGTGCACTTGCTGAGTATTCCATGTATTCGCCTTGCAATTCCCCCCAATTCTAGAAGAAAGGTTTCCGCTGTTTCCGGAGGAGTTTGCTGCAGAAGATGAGGAATAGGCCGTGTGCCCCAGTTGACTGCCAATGGCATGTTAAATGGAGCTTCCACGTATTTATTTTATTTTCATTGTTATCTTGTTTTCTTTTGGCCCTTCGTGGCATAATAAATATAAACTTTAGCCATAAGGCTTTGTCACAGTCAATTTATTAATAAATAGTTTGGTTTCCTTCGTGATGTTGGCTGTGATATTATTCTTGTGACTGTGTGTGCTAGCGTGATCCTGGGCTAGTACGTGTACACAGAGGGTCCTGTTTTGGGGTCCTACAGGTTCTGGCCATAAACGGGGGTCGGTGTCGGTTCTTGTCACACCCTGAATTTCCATCCAAAATTCAGGTGCTTTATTGTGTGCAAATCCTCGCCTAGGAATCAACCGAGGCACACGAATGACATAGTTGATACCAAAGTAAATGTCTTACATACTCTAATGTATATATTACAGAGGCGAATGGCACCTCTCAAAATAATAAAAATTTAAGCAGCGGAATTATACTACGGATGACACGATGACTCCCACTCCACAAGCACTTGACCAGGCTCCCGCTTAGTCCTCCAAGAAATCCTCCTCGCTAAAGTACTCCTCTGATGATGATTGTTGATTGCAAGGTGAGTGCATGAAATACTCCGCAAGCCGCGTAGCAAATATGCAAGTGCACAGATATCCAAAAGACAACATAATATGGCTCAAGTTGCATAAACAACATTTAATAAAGCATTTTAGAAAGTAATAAAATAGTAATCATTAATCAATATTAACCAACACTATACCGCTCTGCAAAGCGGTACAGGCCCAATCACTCCAACCTGGAGCTATCAACATTCCATCATTCATTATTTAAATAAAGTAGTGTGGGACTAATCATGAAAAATATTGCTAGGCCGCCATTAACCGTGGGCACGGCTATTCAAACAACTTTACTCTGGCCAGAGATGTACCAATTTACCAACAAGACACAACTCCACAACATGTTACCGTGCGCCTCAATACCACCATGGTACTTCGGAAAGGAGTTGTGACAGGACCCTCTATGTAACCCGCACAACAAGAGTGCCACCCGCTAGACCTCTCCGGTAGGGTTGATCAGGTTATAGGCAGGGAGACGGCCCAACACCTGAGACATGGACATATTGACAACTGCCCTGGTGGTCCTATTGACACAGCCACAACACACCGTGGGGCCTCTGGTTGAACGGATCACACTTTAGTTTCCGCCATTACCCATTTTGGCTTGTGGTTAGCATAGGTATTGCATCGCAACAAGTAGTCCGTGGACCGGTCCTTAAGTGTCATGGGCACCACTAGCAACAACCACACCCCCGGTGCTCACAACCCACCATTTAGTCAAGTTTTAGTGGACCATTAAATTAACCTCACACGACCACAGTTGTGAACCGAATCATCATGTCATGTGAACTCAATAGTCTAAGAAATGTTTAGGTGACAACCCATAAGTTATACTTGTCGATGCTTTGTATCGGCAATAATAATATGGGGCTACTCGTGAGACCTAAACTTGATGGACTGCAAAGGAACACTAACAATTTATACTGGTTCAGGCCCTCGAGATGAGGTAATACCCTACGTCCAGTTGTGGTGTATTGTCTTTGAGGTTTCTCTGGTGAGATTTCTTCTTCTTCTTCTGCCCTTAGGGGGTGCCCTACCTCTCCTTATATACCGGGGGACAGGGTTACAGAGTAGGAATCCCAGTCGGACTCCCACCAAGGGATTTCCTTCTAGGAATACAACATGCCTGACTAGGACTATATCATTTCCTTGTCGTATAAGGTTATGTGTGCCGAGTCCTATTGTATCCCTAATTACAAGGTTAGGCCTATCCTTTGTCTGAGTGGCCTAAATGCTTCTCATGAGGTACCTAGGGCCCATGGCCTCAACTACAGCCCCTGAGACCTTCATAGTTGAGTCACAGCTGATGCCGAGTGCTCATCCTCCATGGTGAAAAATTCCCGAGTGCATTGCTCCAAAGTAGTCTTTGTTCGAGTGCTTCTTCTCCCGAGTCCTGCTTCATGTCAGCTGGCAACGAGGCTATGAAGGGCTTCATAGAAAAATATGAATAGTGTACGCTGAATAGGCGCACATATTATGTGTAGCCCCCCGAGTTTGTGCTTAATTGTGAAGCAATTAAACATAAAGTCAAAGATCTTTAACCTTGTAGTCTTTCGCGAGTAGTATACTACACGGTATGTAGACTCTTCAGCTTCATGTCAGCTGGAATAATTTTTGCTCAGGACAATTGTTGGCTAAGCATGTAAGCCGAGTGCCACTTCATGGATTTTAACCCAATATGTGGTCAGGTGTACTTTAGAGATACCTGCATCCCTAATTTTAATGGAGACCAGCTGTCGATCCTTATAAGGATATATCCTCAATACCTTAAAATAATCAAGATACCCGAATGTATACACCCAGCTGTACGCTTAGCATGAAGCGTATCTGATTATTTAATCAATTCTTGTAAAATAGCACCTGCATCGTGATTTTAACGCGACCAGCGGGCAGTCCACTTGGGCATGCTATTTAAGAACTCATATCTTTGGCCTACTACTGAATAAGCCAGCTTAAACTGACCTACCCAGTGCAGCCCTATAAAATTGGCATCCCTCGCATGTCAGGATGAGTACTTCAGCGTTGGTAACTGCAATCAGCCAGAAGAATCCTTGTCCGCAAGCCTTTCTGACTTACGTTCGGGATGCAGCATGGTTGCCACAGATCCCGAGTAGGTATACTGCAGGATTTGCTTGCCATCCTCAGGTGTGACGCAGTGCATGAGAATTCTAGATGCGCTTCGATGATATAGGTCTTCTCTGACTACGATAAAGGTTTTGCTCTGTCGCTTGATTTACTTAGCTTTGTTGTAATCTTTAGGAAGTTCGTCCTCCAGTGAAAATCGAACAACTGGAGTCTCCTAGTCTTGAAAAATAATGAGCACCTCCGTAGATTTCGGGTTTGATGCTGCTCCCGACTGAAAGCTCCAGTAGTGGCTTGTTGCCATGTTTTTGCTAGATAGGTACCAGAATGCTGCGCTAGCGCAGGATTTGGCTGGCAACCCTCTTGGGGCATACCCAACCTGACAAAATTGTAGCCGAATAAGGTATCTGAACCTCACAAACAGAGTTATGGTGAAATAAGGTACCTGAACCTTGCATCAGCATAGGATTCGACTAGCGACCCTCATGGGGCATACCCTACCCAACATAGTTATGGCCAAATAAGGTACCTGAACCTTGCATTAGCATAGGATTCGGCTGGCGACCCTCATGGGGTGTACCCTACCCAGTGGAGTGGTACCTGAGCTCCGACTGGTGCCGGAGGTCGGTTATTAGCCAAATAAGGTACCCAAACCTCGCATTAGCATAAGATTTGGCTGGCGACCCTCATGGGGCGTACCTTACCCAGCAGGGTTGTGACCCAATAAGGTACCCGAACCTAGCATTAGCATAGGATTTGGCTAGCAACCCTCATGGGGCGTACCCTACCTAGCCAAGTGGTACCCAAGCCCCGATTAGTGCCAAAGGTCGGTTATTAGCCCACATGGAGCGTACCAAAGGAAAGGTGATATTCGAGTCCCGATTGGCGCAAGTACTCGGACAATAGCCCTCGTGGAGCATTCCAAGTAATTCTTGAAGCGTCACACTCTAGGTATATCATGGCAAACTAGTCCAGCCCCCGAGAGTAGGAGATAGGCTTGTAGCCTTGAGTTCCTGTTACACGTATCCGGAACTGGCCCTGCATTATAAACATATCGGATGACTAGCATCTAATGAAGAAAACAATCACCCAAAAAAATTTATGTATTTTACAATAGATGTAAATACGTGTTCCTCCTCTTATTGATATTAATTTCCCTAAGTAGTTGACCCCTTACGTTTAAACACTCTGCCTGACTAGTCATAGCCCCCTAGCGTCAGGGGTCGGCTCATGGCTCTTTCTTAGACACACGTTTTGGCTGACTTGAGTTTGTCTTTCATGGAGCAAAGCTTCACAGATTGGAATTTATGCTACTTGAGTACTTTTGCAATCATTAAGAGCAAAACAAGAAAATGCGCAGAATGTACACCTATTAGGTGTAAGTTGCTGCGGCATTGGCATGGCTGAGTGAGGAATATTTATCAGAAAGTAACTTAGTTGTTCGGTATTGCACAAGTTTGGAGTGGGGATGCCATCCTTGCATTTGAGCTTGTGAGCCCCCGAACATGCCACTTATCGTTCTGATAATCTTCAGTTTTAGGAGGTTGAAGACGGTTGCGACCGACTGCCACAATGAAGTCATCCGACTTGCGTTTGCGGTTCCCAGCCTTAGTCGGGGCTGCGTCATCAGTGTCCTTCCGCTCCTTCTGTCGGGGTGCTTTTTTGTCATCGAGGGCCTCAACAACAGCGTCGGCCGAGTCGGCATATTTGTTCACCATGTCGAATAGAGCTTTGACACAACTTGGAGGTTTCCGAGTGAACTTGGCAATGAACGGGGTGTCTTTGACTCCCTTGCGGAAGGCGGCGATGACAACCTCGTCCTTGATCATTGGGATCGAATTTTGCTTCTTAGAAATCCTTTTGATGAACTCACGAAGAGACTCGTTCTTCCTTTGGTGCAACTGATAGAGATCGTGCTTGGAAGATGGCCTCTCATAAGTTCCCTGGAAGTTGGCAATAAAGCGTTCCTAGAGTTCTCCCCAGGAGCCGATTGACCTCTTTGGGAGTCCTGTTAGCCATGTCCTCACCAAGTTGGCTAGAGCGACTGGGAGGTAGTTAGCCATGGCCTTGTGATCTCCTCCAGCTACTTGGATCGCCAGAGTGTAGACCGTGAGCTAGGACTCGGGGTTGGTCTTCGCGTCGTATTTTTCAATTCTAGTTGACTTGAAGCCTAACAACCAGTTGACTTGTTGCAGCTCGTGGGTGAAGGCCGGTACACCTTCATCTGTGTGAGGACTCTGACTCCAACTATGGCAGTGAAATTGTCCATGGTGGAGGCCGAAGCACTCATTCTCATCTTTTAGTAGGGAACGCTCATCTTCCTTGTGTTCGTGGCGTCGTGTGTTGATGTCTTGCTGAAGATCATGTCGTAGTAGGCCTCGGACATCCTGGTTATCCCGATGGTCATCTTGATGTCGGCGTTGTCGGTCATTATTGTGGTTGTCGAGTGACATGTGGCATGACTCCATGTGCGGCTGACTAGAGCTGGCCGCTCAGCGTCGCGTTGAGGTAGATGAGATCACCGTTGGAGAAGCCGACTTATTAGTCGGTATGAGTGTGTCGCCCGACTGTTGATGCTGCTGGCATGTAGCAACGGTGATCATGGCTTTCATCCTTGCTATCATCAGGGTGGCCTGGTGATCAGGCCCAAATTGCAGTGTATCCAGTAGAGTTGTAGCGGCCACAACGTTTTGTTGAGGAGTTACGAAAACGTGGTGGTCGCCGAGTTGGGTCTGGAGGATATATTGTTGAGCAGTCCACCCAACCTTGTACAGATCGTCGTTGCGGGCATCGCGCTCGGCCTGTAAGCGCCTTGCATCTTCCTCCTGTTGATCTCGTCGTTGGCTGGCTTCCTCCACTTATTGTTCTCGTAGTCGGCGTGCCTCCTAAGTGGGAGTTAAACCCTTGGATATCATAAAGACTTCACATGGCGGAGAGAAGCTTGCCGAACTGTTGTCCAACTTAGAGTCGGAGTCTGAATAGTTGAGGGGGGTAATAACGACCCCGACCTCCCTAGACCTGATCTCGAGCGGCTCTAGGCCGTATCCGAGTCAAACTCCATGGTATCGGGTTTGCCGCATTGGATGTTGATTGAAGATATCTGTGGTGTCGCTGAGTCCAAATGGAAGATTGATGATCTCTTCCTTTCTTAGCCCGATCTTGGCCGGCTCTAGGCCAAGTCCAAGTCGAACACCGAAAGAAAGAGTTGTCCCGAGACCTGGGCATGTTGAAGATTGCCGTAGCGTGTCGACGAGGATTGCTACAGCATTACTTGGGTCGACCGGCGTGGAGTCGACTTGGTTCTTGGCCGATCGGATTAGATCCGGGTTGGACAGGGTGAGGTTGCCGACTTTGTCAGCGACGAAGTCAAGGCTCCCGAAGGTGATTTTTTCCCTAGGGAGGAAGTTGATGCCATCAACTCCCATGATTGGATCCATCAGGCTTAATGAAGATGATCTCGATGAAGACCCTACCTGGCGCGCCAACGGTCGATGTTTTGTATTAGCAATAATAATATGGGGCTACTCGTGAGACCTAAACTTGATGGACTACAAAGGAACACGAACAATTTTTGCTGGTTTAGGCCCTCCAGATGAGGTAATACCCTACGTCCAGTTGTGGTGTATTGCCTTTGAGGTTTCTCTGGTGAGATTTCTTCTTCTTCTTTTGCCCTCAGGGGGCGCCCTGCCTCCCCTTATATACCGGGGGACAGGGTTACAGAGTAGGAATTCCAGTTGGACTATGACCAAGGGATTTCCTTTTAGGAATACAACGTGCCTGACTAGGACTATATCCTTTCCTTGTCGTACAAGGTTATGTGTGCTGAGTCCTATTGTATCCCTAATTACTAGGTTAGGCCTATCCTCTGTCCGAGTGGCCCAAATGCTTCTCATGAGGTACCCAAGGCCCATGGCCTCAATAATACTATAGTTTCTAAGCATGGATAACCAGGGTCCTATAATTATTATAGCAATCCAATAATTAAAGCTAGCTAGTCACATTACTCCCATAGGTACAATGTCAGGTAATCAAATAAAAAAGGCCATAATCAAAGAGTAGGGTTTCTCCCTCCAGATGACATTATAAACATAAATGCACAGTTGAAGGAAAAAGATAGCTCAAAGGTGTTTGGGATCTGTGTGACTTGCCTTGTTACTGTGCAAATGATTCTGAACTCTCCTCGCAAAACCCCGACTCTTCCAGAACGTCGGTGGCTAAAGGTAATAAAAAAGAGCAAAACAGTATATAAGCACACATCAACAGTACAATATTATATTTTTAATGGATAGATATTGATTTTTAAAGAATTTTGCAAGTTGAATCACCCCAAACGGAGTTCGGATGAATTAGTTATGAATTTTAGAAGTTTTAATCCTTTTAAAGCCTATTAAAATAAATTAATCCGATTTATGGCATCATTTATGATTTATTTTAATTCGAGAAAAAGGATTTATGGTGTCAGCACTGGATAAGGGGGTGGCTGACACCTGGGGCCCACTGGTCAGTTAGAGAGGGCTCAGGTCTACGGTAGACCGAGTCTACTGAGTTGGTCCACCAGGATCCAACGGTCTAGATCTAGCTAAGGAAGATCGGACGATCTAGATTGGATCTCAGGATTAAATTGGATCTGGATGGCTGAGATTTAACCAAAGACAGATCGGATGGCTAGGGCTAAATCTCTACTATTCGATGACTGGGATCTATCCCGATCGGTTTGATCTCATGGGGCTGACGTGGCGTTGATCTGGCTCTGACGTGGCTTCCACGTCAACAACCGACGATGGTGGCGGCTCGAGGACTGATGGTCGATGGTGAACGGTGGTGCAGCAAGGCACGATGAAGGCATAGATGGATAGAGGGGAGAAAGGCGAATCTCACCGTGGGCAAAACGACGGCGAACATGGCGATGGGATTGTCCGGTGGCGAGCTTCAAGTGGCGGAGCTTCTCTGGTCCTCGGCGGCGACGCTGCTCCGGTGGCTGGGAGATGGCGGCCAAGATTCCTCGTGGTTCAGTTGTGCTAACAGGAGCGGCAGCGTGTGCTGGTGATGACTTAGACGACGGTGACGCTCGACTGGATCGCGGCAGCGGCGGTGGATTAGATCGCTACGATGCGGGGAGTCTCAGGGCTAGAACGGGCTTGGGTGACAGGGGAAAAGGAGAGAGTGGCACTGGGGGATGCTATATATTGCGGAGGGGAGGAGAGATCGGCTCAGATTTGGTGTGGCGGCGGTTAGGGTTTTACTCCGGAGTCCCGAAGCTCTACGAGCTCCGATAGACAGTGATCCCGTGCACTATCTTCCACGATTCTTGGGGATCAAAACCCCTCAACGGATTGGGAGCTCGGGTGCACGAGGAGGCCGAATCAACGTGGATTAGGTGCAGCAGCAGCGTGGATTGCCCAGCGCTCTCCGACCCAAGGTCAGAGACGATATTGACAAGTGGGTCCCACTCAACAGTGGCAGGGAGGGCCGCAGGCGGCCGCAGGCCGTGGGCCGTGGCGCGCGTGCGTGAGAGGGATAAGTGCACAGTGCTAGGCCGGATTTGGCCCAAAGGCAGGAAGGGGATTTTAATTAGTTTTTTTGTTATTTAATTTTTGAAATTCTTGTTTTATTTATTAAAAATACTTTCCTTGCTCAATTAATTCCTAGAAAATTCTAGGAGATAAATGATTAAATAGAGTATTTTATAAAATTAAATCCTGGCCATCTTTAGTTGAACAATTTCTCTGATTTTTAAGATTTCACTCCTTGAGGTTTTAAAATAATTTCTAAAATTCCTTTTTCACATAATTTATTTAATTAGGGAATTTCAAGGGTGTTACAAACCTACCCCACTTCAACAGAATCTCATCCCAAGATTCGGAAGATCAGGCGAAGAGGTCTGGGTGAGCGGTCTTCAATTCATCTTCGTGTTCCCATGTGGCTTCCTCTTACGAGTGATTGCTCCACTGTACTTTACAAAACCTTATCTTCGCACCCTTGGTTATGGGCAAGCGTAGCAATGTACCCAAGTTGGAGGTTTCTTCTATTAATAATGGAACTATGAATTAATGGCTAAAATTTGATGGTTGACCGGGAAGGGTCTGGTTGGCCTTGCGTTTAGGCAGGAACATGATAAGCTTGGTATACGCAACATTGGAGATAATGTTGATATTAGAGATAGAATCGTATTCCTAAAATTGCCTTAAAGGTTATTGAATAAAATAAAATGTTGTTTAGTGCAAAATAGCCCCTTAAATACTTTTGTACACCCTTAACATTATTTGTGCATTTTCCCGGGTGTGATTTGTTGAGTACGTTGGAAGTACTCAGTCTTGCTCTATTTATCCTCAATCCAGATGATGAGTTCCATGGAGTTGAAGGCTTCGACGTCTAGCTCGTTCCTGCCGTCACGTGCTTGTGGGCCTGGTCCCCAGCTCTTCTAGTTACGAACTTTATTTGTTTATCTTTGCATGTTTAGGCCTGTGGTCGCCCATGTTATAATTTATACTATGTTATCACTTCCGCATATATACTCTAATATTAAACAACTATGTATTGTGTACCTCGCCTCCTGGGACGAGGATTAATACACTTGCAAATGGAAATGGTTGTGTGATTTCTGGATGGTACAAGTTGGTATCAGAGCCCCCTTGACCTTAGGATGAGCCAGATGGACCTAGCCTTTGGAAAATATTTCTACAAAGGGAATTTTAATACTTATGAAAATTTATTATTCTATCTTGCTCTATTTACTTCTTTACAAACTTTTTGTTTACTGACTTTGCTTTTTTACTTTGAAAATGTTAGAGATGGTGCCCCCTCTCACTCGTCATGGTTTGGACTTGGGAGGTTTGTCCTTGAGCTGTGCAGCATGCGCATGGCCCTGGGTTATACCTAGAAAGTGAAGTACATGGGTACCGAGTTACCTGCTGTGGACAGTGACGACAACTCCCCTCGTGCTGCTTGGGAGGTCACCGCCTCGCTCCTCGCCAGCTCCTCCCACTGCACTTTGCTGACCCGTTACAGCGGGAGGGGACACTTTTGCAGCTGTGTGCCAGATTGCTGCACTTCTGGCCATCGGGTTGCTTCACCAGCGCTACCAGGGAGAGCTGCAGTACACTCCCTACCGCTTCCACCCACAGTGTTTGGTCCGGCGGTCTGCTCCAGCTTCAGAGGCACCAATAGGGAGGACGACACCACCGTCGTGCACTTGGCATGGATGGTGGCTGCCTATGACACCACCCACACCGACTTCTACCAGCTTGTGTGCCAGGGGATGGTGCAGAACAACATGAAGATGGTGGAGCTACGCCAGGAGAATTTGAAGCTCAAGAAGGAGTTGGATGCCATGGAGGAGGAGCTGCGCTAGCTCAAGATTGCACAGGGTCAGATCTGTCACCCCAAGATTCACCGCGTCAGCTACAGCCCTGAGCCGGTTGAGATCGGATCAAAGGGAGACAAGATCGTCAATCCCCCACTCAGACTCGACTACACCATAGCCATCTTCAACTCCAATCCAATGTGGGAAACCCAATTCTCTGGAATTCGACTAGGATCCGGCCCAGAGCCACTCGGGATTGCATCTAGGTAGGTTGAGGTCATCATCACGTTGCTCCACTACTCGGACTTTGGCTCTCAGTCGGAAAGCAGCTCGGAAAGCTTACGACCTCCACGCAAGGTCTTCATGGCATCCAAGGGTTCTACCCCAAGTCAAAATGCATGCCAACTATGCGAACAACAAGAGGAAGAGACTCGCCAACTACATGAGCAAAAGGAGGAAGAAGACCGACGCCTGCGAGCCGAACGAGAGGCTCGCAACCATGACCTGCATAAAAATGGGCGGCAGGCACAACAAGAAATCCTCCAGACCAGAGTGAGCGACCACAACGACTTCGTTACCCCATAGCAGAACGTTGTGGTCGTTGCAACACTTCGGGATACCCTGTGGCTGGGACCTGATCATCAGGCGACACCGACTATAGCCAGGATTAAAGCTATGATAACAGCAGCAGCGGTACAACAACGCCAGGAATCTGGCGATACATTAATCCCCTCTAACAAGATGATTTCGCGATGGGGTTCGACCGTCACTACTCGGAGTCCGATCGTAGATCACAAGGCCACAACGACGATCGCCGTCGATATCAACTCGATGAGCACTGGGATAACCATGACGCTCGAGATCAACGACACCGGGATCTACACCATGATATTAATGCTCGATGCAGTGAACATGCAGAAGATGAACACCGCTAACTGGAAGACGAACATGAATGCTTTGGCCTTCACCATGAGCTGTTTCACCACCACAGTCGGAGCCAAAGCCCCCACTTGGACCACAGAGTTCCAGCCTTCATGCGCGAGCTACGACAAGTTGACTGGCCATCAGGCTTCAAGCTGACTAGGATCGATAACTGCAACGGCAAAACCAATCCGGAGTCCTGGCTGACAGTATACACTCTGGTAATTCGTGCAGCTGGAGGCGACCACAAGGCCATGGCAAACTATCTCCCTGTCACCCTAGCTGACTCAGCGCGAACGTCATTAACAGGGCTCCCTAGAGGATCTATTGGCTCTTGGGGGGAACTTCGCGAGAGCTTCATGTCGAATTTCCAAGGCACATACGAAAGGCCAGCATCCGAGTACGATCTATACCAGTGTCACCAGAGGAAAAATGAGTCTCTTTAGGACTTCATCAAGCACTTTTCCAGTAAGAGGAATTCTATCCCCAAAATAAACGACGAGGTAGTCATTGCTGCTTTCCGCAAGGGAGTCAAAGCCATGCCATTCATCGCCAAGTTCACTCAAAAGCCACCCAACTCTGTCAAAGCCCTCTTCGAGATGGCCAATAAATATGCTGATTCAGCCGACTCATTTTACTGAGGCACTCAATGACAAGCCCCGACAGAAGAAATGACGCGAGATGGACGATGTGGCCCCACCCAAGCCTGGGAACCACAAGCGCAAGTCAGAGGACATCGTGGCCACAATCAACCGCAACCGACCATGAGCTCCCAAGGAGGACGACTACTAGAAAGTCATGAATGGACTTTGTCCTTTCCATCCAAAGGGGAAACACGTGGCTAAAAATTGTTTCATGCTGAAGAAGTTTGTCACTGAGCAAATGTCTGCATCCGGTGAAGCCAAGGACAAGGACAAACCAGACTCGGGCCCAGCTGGCGACTACCAAGACCTCCATGCTAAGCTCAATCACATATTAGGAGGGCCATCGGCATACGAGTCCAAGCGGAAGTAGAAGCTGACTGCACGCAAAGTTAACCCAGTCTCAACTGACGCCCCCAATAGCTACAGTGGTCCAAGGTTGCAATGATGTTTGACCTCACGGATCACCCAGACCGAGTGGCACACCCAGAATGTTATCCACTTGTCCTAGATCCAGTTATCAAGAACATCAAGCTAAAGAAGGTTCTGATCAACGGTGGGAGCACTTTCAACATTCTTTTCACCAAGACACCCGATGAGATGAAAATACCTCATTCCATGTTACGGCCTCTCCTCAATGCCACTCGGCCAAATCACTTTACCGGTTACCTTTGGCATGCGGGACAACTTTCGCACGCAAAACATCTATTTCGAGTCACTGGTTTCGAGACAACCTACCACGCCATACTTGGGCAGCCGGCACTCATCAAATTCATGGCAATCCCCCACTATACCTACATAATGCTAAAGATGCTAGGACCAGCAGGAGTACTCTCCCTACGCAACGACGTCAAGCAAGCCTTCTCCTGTGACAAGGAGAGCTGCGAGATGACATAGTCTCATGAGGCCTCAGTTGAACGCAACAACGTTCAACTGGCAGCAACAACTTTAGAGGAGCATGAGGAAGTCCCAGCAAAAAAGGCGGCCAAGTTGGGAATTTTAGAGGACTCAGAAATAAAGAAGATCCCTCGGGACCCTTCCGACCCCACGAAGACGACGCTTGTTTGGACAGGACTCGACCCCAAATAGGAAGACGGGTTCGTCATCTTCCTCCAGGCGAACAGGGATATATTTTCTTGGAAGCCTTCCAACATGCCTGGTGTGCCAAGGGATGTGATCGAGCATTCCCTCAACCTCAAGCCAGACGCCAAACCAGTCAAGCAACGACTACAGCGATTTGCACAATACTGCAAAGATGCTATCCGCGAGGAGATCACCAAGCTCCTGGCAACCGGGTTCATCAAGGAGGTCAACCACCCCAATTGGCTAGCAAACCCAGTCTTGGTCCAGAAGAAGAACGGTAAATGGCACATGTGTCTCGACTACACCGACTTAAACAAGGCGTATCCTAAAGACCCATTTGGTTTACCTAGAATAGATTAGGTGGTCGATCCAACTGTGGGATGCGAGCTACTTAGCTTTCTCGACTGCTACTTGGGATACCATCATATCAGCCTAAAGGAGGAGGACTACCTGAAGACTTCTTACATCACGCCATTTGGTGCATATGGCTATATCACTATGCCGTTCGGGTTGATAAACACTGGTGCAACCTATTAGCGTGCTGTTCAGTGGTGTCTTCACAGTCAACTCAGGCGCAACATGGAGGCATATGTCGATGACGTGATGATCAAGACCAAATTCAAAGGCGATTTGATTGTTGACTTAGAAGAAACTTCCCAAAGTCTTCGACAATTCAAGTTGAAGCTGAGCCCGAAAAAGTGCATCGTCGGAATACCTTCTGGAAAACTACTTGGTTTCATCATTTCACATCGCGGCATAGAGGTGAACACAGATAAGATCAACGCAATCATGAACATGGCTCCCCGAACTTGCCAGAAGGATGTACAGAAGCTAACTGGCTGCATGGCAGCACTCAGCCGATTTATTTCCCGACTGGGTGAATGGGGTATGTGGTTTTTCAAGCTCCTGAAGAAAGTTGACAATACCCAGTGGACGCCCGAAGCACAACAAGCTTTTTAACACTTTAAGAAGTTTCATATATCACCACCTGTTCTAGTATCACCTATGCCCCAAGAGCAACTCATGCTATACCTTGCGGCAACTACCCAGGTGGTTAGCACGGTGCTGACTATTGAGTGCGAAGAGCTAGGTCACATCCAGAAGGTACAACGACCAGTCTACTTCATCAGCGAGGTTCTAGGCGAATCCATGAGGTGCTATCCTCAAGTCTAGAAGCTGTTATATGGTTTACTCATCACTGTATGAAAGATGGTGCACTATTTCCAATCGCACCAAGTTAGAATCATCACGTCATTCCCACTCGGAGATGTTCTACACAATCACAAAGCCACTGGCAGAATTGCTAAATGGGCAATCGAGTTGATGGCTTTTTGCATTACTTTCCAACCATGGATAGCAATCAAGTCTCAAGCACTCGCTGACTCTGTAGCCAAGTGGACAGAAGTTTAGTCGGCTGCACTTGCAGACAAACTTGAGTACTAGATAATGTACTTCGATGGTTCTCTACAGATCGGCGGAGCAAGGGCTGGTGTCGAATTAACATCACCCAACGGAGAAAGATTCACATATATCCTTTACATTCATTTTCCAGCATCCCACAACATCGCTGAGTACAAAGCACTCATCCATAGGCTCCGTATCGCCATATTGCTCGGTGTCCGATGGTTGGTGATTCGCGGGGATTCCCAACTTATGGTGAACCAAGTCATGAAAGATTGGACGTGCTTGGAGGACAACATGGCGGCATACTGTCAAGAAGTGCAAAAGTTGGAGAACAAATTTGACGGATTGGAAATCACTCACGTTTTGCGCCAAAACAATGAAGCCACAGATGAGTTAGCCAACATGGAACCCAAGCGTGAAGTGGTCCCAACTAGTGTTTTTGTCGAGCAATCACTGGAGCCATCCATCAAGAGAAAGCCCGAACCCGTGCAGTCAGGGGCAAAGCCAAATCCAGAACCAATGGAGGTACTCATCATTTCTCAAGACTGGCGGACTCCAATCATCTGATTCCTATTGGAAGACGAGCTCCCTGAAGATCGCAACAAATCCGAGCAAGTCAAGCGCTGAGCAAGAGCTTTATCATAGTCGAAGAGGACCTATATCATTAAATTACATCTGGAGTTCTCATGCATTGCGTCACACCTGAGGAGACCAAGTAGATTCTACCTTTGATCCACATGGGCATCTGTGGCAACCATGCTAAATCAAGAACGTTAGTCAGAAAGTCTTATAGATAGGGATTCTTCTGGCTGATTGCGGTTATCGACGCCAAGGACATCATTCGGACATGTGAGGGGTGCCAATTTTTCGCTCGGCAAACACATCTCCCAACTCAGAAGTTGCAGACTATACCAATATATTGGCCCTTTTCTATCTGGGGGCTTGACATGGTCGGATCGTTCAAAAAGGTGCCAGGAGGGTTTACACACTTGTTTGTTGCTGTGGATAAACTCACAAAGTGGATTGAGGCAAAACCCATTGCTACCATCACTGCGGCCAGGGCAAAAGACTTCATAATGAATATTATATACCGGTTCGGAGTCCCCAATCACATAATCACGGATAATGGCAATCAATTCATGGGCGACATCTTCAAGGATTTCTGCGATGAGTTCGGCATCAAGATTTGTTATGCTTCTGTGGCATACCACACAGCAATGAGCAGGTGGACCATGCAAATGGCATGGTCCTACAAGTCATCAAGACTAGAGTGTTCAACTGACTACGACCATACGCAGGGCGGTGAGTACAAGAACTCCCAACTGTTCTGTGGTCACTCCGAGCTACAGTCATTCGGGCAATAAAGCAATCCCCTTCTTCCTGGTCTATGGTGCTGAGGCTGTGTCACCTACCGAGTTGGAGTTCGGCTCTCCACGAGTCCGAGCCCACTCTGAAGACAAATCCAACGAAGACTGACTGGTCGAGTTAGATTAGTTGGAAGAAGCAAGGGATATCGCTACGATCCAGTCAACCAGATACCTCCAAGGCTTGCATTGTTATCATAGTCGTAATGTTCGTGGCCGTGCCATTTCAGTGGGAGATCTTGTATTACACAATATACATACTAGCAAAGACAGGCATAAATTTTCTCCCTTGTTGGAGTGGCCGTTCATTATTGCTAAGGTGACACGTCCAGGGGCTTACCGATTGAAGCATGAAGATAGAACCCTAATCAACAACTCATGGAATATAGAACAACTACGTCTTTTCTATACTTGAAGTATTGTATTATGATCAGTTCATACATATGAATAAAGTTTTTATAGTTTGACTCACTTCGCTGATTGTTCTCAACCGAGTAGTGAGTCTGGGGCTACATGATTATATTATGGCTTTGTTTTATCCTATTCAAACCCGAGTGTTTTTGCTTAAGTCGTGAAGTCTTGTAACGAAAAAGTTAAATAGCACCGAGTATAGTCCTAATGGGATAGACGCTTTTTACGGCTAATTCCTACCATTCGGTGTGAATAAGCTACGCGGACTTGACTAATGACGGCATAGGCAAGACAAGCACTCGGAGAGATTTTGCAAGAACATAAAAACCAAGCTATTTACAACATTTACATACAGTACATTGTTTATACATGTCCAGCAACACATACATATAGTAATGCAGGTACTTATCCATGAAGCTAAAGTGGGATATCCTCAGCAATGGCTTTGGCTGTTGGATTTGCTTTGTTAATCAGCGCTAATGCCTATCCAGGAGTTGTGCCATCCGCGAAGCCCTCGCTAACTACCTCGATATCCACGCGCAGATACAAGAGCCTGCGTGATCCCCATTGCAGCGTGCTCCATCACGAAAGACTTCAAGGTTGCTGGAGCCAACTGAAGGCATTGAAGCACTTGGGTGGCAGTAGCGTTGCTGGGGTCGGATTCCTCCTGCTGCATAATATCCAACAGGGACTTGGCAGCTTCAACCAAAGCATTACAGGAGTCCTCAATAGCCCGGATCTGCTCTCCAAAAGGCTCGAATTGCGATTGGACCTTGACCATGTAGTTTGTCCAAGTGGCAAGCTGTAAGGAGCCCAAGCAAAACAAGCCAAGACACAGTCAGCAACAAGCATTGCAAGATGAGTGGCATACCTGCAAATTCGGTCTCTACTTTGGTCTTCGCAGTCCTTAGTTCTTCAAGGTTCTTCTTGAGGCTATCAAGCTTTTGGGTTTGATTATGAATGGTGGTTTGCTGAACTATAAAAACAGTGTACAAGGATTCAGCACGGAAATAACAGATAACTACTCCGATGACAAAAGAGCTTACCTCTGACAGTGCCCATGAGGCTATAATTTTCATCCCAGAGGCTGTTCACCTCGCTGCGGAACCAGTCTTCCCTATCCTTGGCCTTGAGCTGGATCTCATCCTTCTCGCACTGTAGCCTTGTGAGCTGATTGATCTGAGGGGTGAGCTGGCTCAGCTTCTCGGACCGGGTGTTGATTTTCTGCAAAGCACGATGATTATCAACTGCAATAACACAGAGCAACAAAGCAACCATCATCGCCGAGACAGATTACTTACCTGGACTTGCTGCGAGGCTTTGATAGTAGCCTCATACATCTTGATCCTCTCTTTGTTGGTGACTTCCTCATCTAGTGTGATCGTGTCCATGCTCCTGTCCGGATTCATCCAAAAGAACACCTTTGGCGGGTTGTGGGGCCTCGCTCCATGTTTGGGGAAGCCACCATCTGAGTTGTCTCTAGAGGACGGCGACGAAGGCAGCGAGGGAGTTGGAGGCCTGGGATCAGCAGGTGGAGTTGGCTTGGTAGTCGGTGCTGCTATCTCCCAGCTGGGTGAGGCAGGTTGAGTAGTCAAGTGCTCTGCCTCGCCCTCGGGGGTTGGGGCAGCACTCGGTTCAGCCTGTTGGGCTTCGGCTTCAACCTCAGCTGGAGCAATGTCAGGAGAGGGGCTTGGTGGCAGTGGTGTCGATGTTTTATATCAGCAATAATAATATGGGGCTACTCGTGAGACCTGAACTTGATGAATTGTAAAGGAACACGAAATGATTTATCCTGGTTTAGGCCCTCAAGATGAGGTAATACCCTACTTCCAGCTGTTGTGTATTGAGTTTGAGGTTTCTCTGGTGAGATTCTTTTCTCTTGCCCCAGGGGGCTCCTTGCCTGAGGAGGCAAGGTTACAAGGTAGGAATCCCAGTTGGACTTGACCAAGGGATTTCCTTCTAGGAATACAACGTACCAGACTAGAAATATATCCCTTTCCTTATCATACAAGGTAATATGCACAGAGTCCTGTTGTATCCCTAATTATAGGATTGGGCCTACCCTCTGTCCGAGTGGCCAAAAAGCTTCTCATGGGGTACCTGGGGCCCATGGCCTCTATAGTAGCCTCGAGACCTTCATAGTTGAGTCACAGCTGGTGCCGAGTGCTCATCCTCGATGGTGAAGATTTCCCGAGTGCCTAGCTCTTGAGTACTCATTGTCCAAGTGCTTCTTCTCCATGTCCCGCTTCATAGCAGCTAGCAACGAGGCTATGGAGGGCTTCATAGAAAAATATGAATAGTGTGCACCGAATAGGTGCACCTATTAGGTGTAGCCCCTGACTTTGTGCTTAATTGTGAAACAATTAAACATAAAGTCAAAGATCTTTAACCTTTAAGTCTTTCCCGAGTGATATATTTCTTAGAAATTGGACTCTTCAGCATCATATCAGCTAGAAATATTTTTGCTTAAGGCAATTTTGGTAATTTTGGCTAAGCATGTAAACCGAGTACCACTTCATGGATATTAACCCAATATGTGGTGAGGTGTTCTTAAGAGATACTTGCATCCCCAATTTTAATAGAGACCAGCTATTGATCCTTATAAGGATATATCCTTAATACCTATCAAATAATTCAAATATCTGAACACATGTGTCCAACAATTAGGCTTAACATGAAGCATATCTGATTATTTTTATCGGTTTCTGTAAAATAGCATCTGTACTATAATTTTAACACAGTCAGCAGTCGGCCCAGTAGGACATGCTATTTAGAAACTCATTTCATATGGCCCATTACCAAGCTAGCTGGCCCAAGCCGACTAAATCGGCGTAGGTTTTATAAAACGATGGGAGAGAGAAAAGATTCCCTTTCTCCCCCAATCCACCAAATTGCTTCAACTTCCGAAACTTCGTGCTCTCTGCTCCACTAGGGTTCGTTGTAGCTCGTGCTCCCGGCCCGAGATTCACTAGGAATTGCTTCCCAGTGCTGATTCCCAGCAGCCAAAAGCTTCTCTACCCACCTCCACACCCCCAGCAATGCCGAGGGCCCGTTTTGACATCCCAAACATGTCGTTTGGATCTTGGCGAATGTCAGATTGCAACTCCACAAAGCTGAAAGTTTTGGAGAAGAGGATGATTCTGTAGCCCAAGGAGATCATTAACTGGCGCCCCACCGTCGATGAGTCAGTCCCCACTCTAGGCCTAGGCAAGACCGTGGTCTTTACTTCTTTTTTTGATCGCGGTCTTTCTCTGCCATATTTTGATTTCCTCCACCGCCTTCTTGATTTCTATCAAATTGAGCTCATCAACCTCAATCCCAACTCTATTCTCTAGATTTCTATTTTTGTGACCCTTTGTGAGGCCTTCTGGGGCATTAGTCCCCATTTCAATCTCTTCTGATATCTTTTCCACATCAAACCTCAGCCCTCAAAATCCAAGATTCAGACAATAGGGGGAGCGGGCCTTCAACTTCGCAATGAGATGAAGAAGGCTTATCTCCATGTCCCCCTCAAGACTTCTCTCAAGGGATGGCATCGGGAGTGGTTCTATTGCTCAAATCTCGAGCTCTCCCTGCCCCCTTTTACGGGAAATCCACCATATGTCCTGGAGAGCTGGACTTCAGTGCCATCGCAAGATGAAATGGGCCAGGTATACAAGTTTATGGAGAAGATCAGCGCGCTAAAAGGCACAAGGCTAACTGGTCCATGGGTAGTCAGGTGCTTCTTGAATCGCCAAACCTAGCCTCTGAAGGCCAGAAGCCACCTTGGGTTCGACTACCAGGGGAAAAATGATCCATCTCGAGAATATCCTGACTTCATCGACATGAACAAAGTTACCGATACCTTGCTCGGTTTCTTCATCAACAGAGTCATGGAGACTGAAGACAAGGAAAGAGTGCCAAAGCCATACTGCGAGGGTAGGCCCCAGCCAAAGGTAATATATGATGCTGTAGTCATCTTGATATCCGTCTGTAATGAGTGATATGAATGTCGTTCCCATCTTGCAATGTATGATATCTGGGTGTTTGCAGGAATGTGAAGAATTTGATTTCGACCCCCAAGGCCAGTCGGCCAGTGGGGCCAGAAAACGGTCGGCCAGCCCCTCGGCAGCCCAACCCAGACCCAAGAGGGTTGGGAAAAGACCAACGATAGACTAGGCCAAAAAGAACGATATGTCGAGCAAGGCATCTGGTGGTCTGATGTCACGTCCGGATTTTTTTTATTTTTGTTCTTTTCGTCTGATTGCGGAAATTCACCTTTGGTTTATTCGCCTCAAACAGATTAATGAAAAATTTCATAATAAAAAAGATTTAATATGATTAAATAATTAATTACGGTGTGATTTGTTTTAGTTTTCATAATCGGATTTATTTGGATTTCGGAAGTGGAGCTCGTTTCCTAATTTCTAGTTTCCCCGAAGGTCCAATTTCAATTCTCTATTTCTCCAAATAATTCCAACAAATTCTAGGATCCGAATTCGGCAATTTTCCGCAAAGCCCCTGCAATTTTTCCTTTTCTTTTTCCTTCGTTCCTCTTCTTTTCCCTTTTTCCACTCAGCCCCTGCCTTTCTTTGTTCTCTCTTTTCCTCCCTCTTCTTCCTCCTTCGGTCAGGGGCCGAAGGCCTTCCTAGCGCCACGGCCGGCCACCTACCACCGCCCCTGCGCCCAGCCAAGCCCGGCTTGCTCCCGCACCGCGCCGCCTCCACCTGCACCCCGGCCTGGCCTGCTCCCGCGCCGACGCCGCTGCGCCTCCTGGGCCGCGCTGACGCCGCCGCGCCTCCTAGCCTGCATCGAGCCCGGCTTGCTCCCGTGCGCTGCTGCGCCTCCTCCGCCCGAGCTGCACCGCTCTAACCGCCGCCTGCCCTAACCGCGTCGAGCCGCCCCTATATATATATATATATATATATGTATATATATATCCGTGTGTGTGTGTGCAGCCATCATCGTTTTCCTCTTCTCCCGAAGTCAGTGCCGCGCCATCTTCCTCCGCAGCCGCGCCGAGCCGACGCGCTGCCACCGCGCCGAGCCACCAACACTGGTGAGCAATGCCACCCTGTGCCGTTTTCCTTCCTCGCCCTCGCCTGCATCCTGTTTCACCAGCCGAACTCGCCTGCCTTCGCTTCCCCGGCCAACACCGCCGAGCTCGCCTCCTGCGCTCCCCGGCCCAGTGCTGCCGATGCCGGTCCACCGCCGACACCGGTCCACCCCGCCGCCGACGCTGTCCCAATGCCCTGCGTCGCCCCTGTGCCTCGCTTGCGCCCTGTTTCCCCGGCCGACGCTGTCGTCGCCCTCGCCGTCCTCATGTTCCCGGCCGACGACGCCGCCACCGGTCCGCCACCACTCACTGAAGCCGCCACCACCGGTTCACCGCCCCTGCGCCACCGCCCAGGCCGTGGCCGAAGCAGCCGGCTGGCAACCAGACTCTGTTCCCCCTGGTGGCTTTGACATCTGGACCCTGCGTTTGAAAAATCCCCTTTGATCTACACTATTGGTTCTTTCCTAGATTAATCTCAGCATTGAATTTCTTAGTCCAATCTTGCCACATCACCTCACCACGTCAGCCTTAGATCTCGCCCTGTCATCGCCACATCATCGTCACATCATCCAATCCGGTACACGTGTTGCCATATGGTGTCCATGTCATCAGGTCCACCGCACCTCTCATTCTTCTAGTCTATAGACCGAGTCCGTCATGAACCATCTCACTGACTAGTAGTCCCCGCTCACCTTTCCTTAACAAAAATAATTCAATTTCTGAATTTAAAATTCAGGGAATATTCCAGGAATATTCTTTCTCTTTTACCTTCGGATTTTCTTGATTCCAAACTTCTGGAGTTCATATCTCATCCATCCGGACTCCGATTTGACCCGTTCTTTTTCCTAAATTCTTCTAAAATTGAGCTCTACCTCTTGGTTCAGTTGGTTATTTTAATTGATGTTTATTTAGGCTATTTTCTTGTTATTTATTTGTTTCCTGTTGTGAACGTATAGATGCGGAAGCCGAGGAGCAGTTCGCCGCCGAAGACGCAAAGCAAGAACAGTACCTGGAGCAAGGCAAGTGCACTCTTCGAACATATTGGACCCAATTTATAAACTTTTTTGTTGTGAAACATGCATTATTTTTATTTATAACTCATCGATGGGTAGTATGAACTAATTGTTGTCATTCCATGCCTTTGATTATTGAATATCTTGTGATACCTTGTCACCCTAGCCTTTGTAAGTTGAACATAGGGGTCAACTTAGGGTAGAGTAGTAAATGCTTAGCCTTGCTCAAGTTGTTTTACAAGCAAAATATAATAATGATTAATGATATAGTTATCACTGTTTTATTTGAACTGTGTGGTTGTGTGCTATCTTTCCGGTAGCATGTGTTGCACCGTGTAGTAAACAACGGGTGGATAAAATATTTTGGACTGGGGTGATGGGTGGTTCTGTGTGAACCTAGTAAGAGGGTGAGGTATCTGTGTGATCTTTACCAGGTAAGGTAAATATCACACAATGAGAAGTGTGATATTTGCGCATGGCCGTTAAGAGGATGATGTATCTTGTGGGTAAAGCTGTACAACCTCTGCAGAGTGTTTAACTAATCTATTCGAATAGCCACGTCCACGGTCATGGACATGCTCGGTGAATTCAAATGAGGGGTAGTTTGCGAAAACAAGGAAGGTAATGATGCTGTGTGCAGGAAAATGAATTTAGCTGTGTGGTCCTGTGTGGACGGTGGGATGGTAACACCCGTTATTTAAAGTGTTGTTTTTAACTCAGTTTATAAATTGTTTATAACTGCAATTGATGTGTTATGCAAAATAGCCTTAGCCTTTCTTTGTCAACTGTGCATATGCATATTTCCATGTACTTGCTGAGTATTCCATGTACTCACCTTGCAATTCCCCCCAATTCCAGAAGACAGGTTTCCGCTGTTTCTGGAGGAGTTTGCTGCTGAAGACGAGGAATAGGCCATGTGCCCCAGTTGACTGCTTGTGGCATGTTAAATGAAGCTTCCATGTATTTTTTTATTTCCGCTGTTATCTTGTTTCCTTTAGGCCCTTCGTGGCATAATAAATGTAAACTTTAGCCCTAAGGCTTTTCACCGTCAATTTATTAATAAATAGTTTGGTTTCCTTCGTGATGTTGGCTGTGATATTATTCTTGTGACTGTGTGTGCTAGCGTGATCCTAGGGCTAGTACGTGTACACAGAGGGTCCTGTTTTGGGGTCCTACAAGGTTGGTATACGTTTTCCATTATAACACCATTTTCTCTGATACCAACCCTGTTTCCGCGGCGCCAGGAAGGAGGCCTTCAGCCTCCCTGCCGAAGGTAGAAGAAGGGGCATAAGAGAAAAAGGAAGAAGGGCAGGGGGCTAAGTGGAAAAAGGGAAAAGGAGAGGAAGGAAAGGAAAAAGAAAAGGAAAAAGGCAGGGGTTTTTCAGACAATTGCCAAATCCGGACCCTTTGAAATTGTTCAGATTATTTGGAGAATTAGAGAATGAACTTGGACCTCCGGGGAACTAGAAATTGATACGGATGCGAAAATTAGAGTTTGTGAATTTGGGAAAATAAATTGGAAACGAGCTCCACTTCCGAAATCCAAATAAACCCGACTAAGAAAACAGCAACAAATCACACCGTAATTAATTATTTAATCATATTAAATCCTTTTTGTTATGAAATTTTTCATTAAGCTGATTGAGGCCAAAAAAACCAAAGGTGGAATTTCGCAATCGGACGAAAAGAACGGAAAACGAAAAATCCGGACGTGACAAACCTACCCCCCTTAAACGGAATCTCGACCCTGAGATTCGGACAGGCTTGGGAAGAACTCGGGAAACTCTGTCCTCAGATCATCTTCATGCTCCCAGGTGCCTTCTACTTCCGTGTGATGACTTCACTGAACCTTACAGAAACAGATGGTCTTACTCCTCGTGGTTTGCTCTGCCATCGCGAGGATCTTGATTGGATGTTCATGATATGTCAGATCTGGTTGAAATTCCACTGCTTGCAATGGGGTTTCTTCTTTTGGCACCCGAAGACACTTCTTCAACTGCGAGACATGGAACACATCATGTATACCTGACATTGATGGCGGCAGCTCCAACTGATACGCAACTTCTCCTCAACAAGCAATGATCCGGAACAGACCTACATACCTCGGGGCAAGCTTTCCTTTCACTTGAAACCTCTTGGTTCCTCTCAATGGGATTACCTTCAAATAGACATAGTCCTCCGTCTCGAAAGTTAAATCCCTGTGACGGTTGTCTGCGTAACTCTTCTGTCGAGACTGGGCTACCTTTAATCTGTCCCTGATCAAAGGAACTTTCTCTTCAGCTTCTCAGATCACATCGGGTCCAAAAACAATTCTATCTCCTGTCTCATTCCAATTCAAAGATGTTCTACATGACCGCCCATATAAAGCTTTAAACGGTGACATCTGTAGACTCGCATGATAGCTATTGTTGTAGGAGAACTCAGCAAAGGGTAAATTCTTGTCCCAACTAGAAGCGTAGGCTAAAGCACAAGCTCGGAGCATATCCTCCAAAATCTGATTAACTCTTTCCGTCTGCCCATCAGTCTGGGGGTGATATGCGGTGCTGAAATTGAGACGAGTACCCATTGCCTCCTGCAAAGCATGCTAGAAGCGAGAGGTAAACTGAGTCCCTCGATCTGAGACTATCTTCCTGGGCACCCCATGCAAAGACACTATCCGGTTCACATATAGTTCTGCCAATTTATCACCTAAGTAGGTTACTTTGACTGGAAGTGAGCAACTTTGGTGAGATGATCCACAATAACCCAGATGGAATCATATCCTGACTGAGTCTTGGGCAAACCTGTGATAAAATCCATGCCAATCTCATCCCACTTCCATTCTGCTACCTTCAACGGTTGTAAAAGTGATGAGGACATCACTTCTTTAGATACACACTTACAACCTCCTCATGTTGAACAAGATGTGCCACAGATCCAAGGACCAATTACTCGCGCACATGCCCGTCAACTTGATCGCCAGGTGAATGCATTCCTAAGCTTACATGGAAATATTTCTACGAATGGCATGCAATTTAATTCTTGTGATGATTTTATTGTATTAGGAACCTGGGAGAAGACCATGGAGAATAGCTCAAGAAACCAAATTTTAAACTCCTATTTCCGAGACCGATTCAGTTTCGGGCTGGGAGACAGCGTTAACTTCAAACAGTCATAACTTTTGATCCAGAAGGAGTTACAGGGCCTAGAAGTACTTGTTGGAAATCTTATGAAGTCTACTTTCAGATGGTTTTGGTTTCACACCAAAATTCTTCCTGAGCTGTCCAGAATCGTCGAAACAAGTTGTGTTATTTTTTCTATCTGAGTCAGTTTGGGCCTTTGGGCTTTGCATTTGTGTCGTGGGCTAAACCCATGAGGAGTGCGCCCCTCACAGGGCAAACCCTCACCCTAGGACGTCCTAACTCATATATATTGAATAGCCGCCACCGTTTAGGGTGGGTTTTGCTTAGATTAATCTATTTTTGAACAATTTCGCCATTTATCAGTTTGTGAGACCCCAACTTCGAGAGTATAATCATTCATCTGCAAGTTGAGTTGAAATCTTCCTTGTTCTTGCTTGTGTTCTTCGATTCGCATGCAGGGATTAGCCTTTGTGGCGAGGTCAACCGGGCAGCGCACCGTTGATAACAAGAGGAGACGTGGTGCTATGATTGCAGGGTTCGGGTCTTGGTGATCAGAAGCCGGATCGTGAGTGTCAATTCTCCACCAAATCGAGAGTTATCCTTACCTAACGGAAGATCGGGCATTGCCATCAGAATCAGGTAAGGATAACTCTCGATTTGGTGGAGAATTGACACTCACGATCCGGCTTCTGATCACCAAGACCCGAACCTTGCAATCGTAGCACCACGACTCCTCTCGTTATCAACCGTGCGTTGCCCGGTTGACCTCGCCACGAAGGCTAATCCCTTTATGCGAATCGAAGAACACAAGTAAGAACAAGGAAGATTGCAACTCAACTTGCAGATGAATGATTATACGCTCGAAGTTGGGGCCTCACAAACCGATAAACGGTGAAACTGTTCAAGGACAGAATAATCTAAGCAAAACCCAACTTAAACAGTGGCGGCTACGGAATACATACGAGTTAGAACATCCTAGGATGAGGGTTTGCCCTGTGAGGGGCGCACTCCTCATGGGTTTAGCCCACGACACAATTACAAGGCCCAAAGCCCAAAACAGACTCGGACTGGAAGAGGTATATATCTTGTTTTGACGATTCTGGACAGCTCAGGAGGAATTTTGACATGAAACCAAAACCATCTGAAAGTAGACTTCATAAGATTTCCAACAAGTACTTGTAGGCCCTGTAACTCTTTTTGGATTAAAAGTTATGGCCGTTTGAAATTGATGCTATCTCCCCGCCCGAAACTGAATCGGTCTCGGGAATAGGAGTTTACTTGCACTTGTTGTCTCCACTTCAATATGTGGTGTCTTGAGCTATTCTCCATGGTCTTCTCCCAGGTTTCTAAGAACAATAAAATCATCACATGAATTAAATAGCATGCCATTCATAGAAATATTCTCATGTAAGCTTACGAACTCATTCACCTGGCGATTAAGTTGATGGCCACGTGCGTGAGTAATTGGTCCTTGGATCGGTTGCACATCTTGTTCATCATGAAGAGGTTGTAAGTGTGTATCTAAAGACATGATGTCCTCATTAGAAGCTGACAATAGTGATGCACGTGCTGAACTTCGTGACGAGCGCCTACGACAACGGCTACGATTCAACCAGCAAGGTATGGGAGGTAACCACCACCAAGGGCGAGGTAATGATGATCCTTTTGCTAAAATTAAATTTACCTTGCCTTCATTTTCTGGAAAATATGACCCTGAAGCTTATTTGGATTGGGAGATGACCGTAGAGCAGAAATTTAATTCCCATTTAGTTCCTAAAATTCATAGGGTTAGGCAAGCAACTAGTGAGTTCAAGGACTTTGCTATTATCTAGTGGAATGAACTACTTAAAACTGGCCTAGAACCTAACACATGGGAAAGGTTGAAGCGAGCTATGTGGAGTAGGTTCATTCCTCCATCCTTCAAACGTGATTTGAGAAATAAGTTGCAATGCTTGGACCAAGGAGAAAAATCTGTATAAGATTACTTTCAGGAGCTACAAATAGGAATGTTGCGTTGTGAGGTAGAGGAGGATGAGGAGGATAAGATGGCTCAATTTTATGGGGGGTTGAGACATGAAATTCAGGATATTATTCAATATAAAGAATACAATTCTCTTAACTGATTGTTCCATCTAGCTATATTAGCTGAACAGGAATTGTAGGGACGCAGCCATTGAGAAGGAACAATTGGGGAAGCACGTCTACATCGAGGCCTTCCATTGGGCAAGGCAAAAGTGTCCCTATTCGGAGTCCTACACCCTCCACCAATAGGGCACCAACAGCACCATCTTCACGAGCTACCAAGGTGAGCAAATCTGCTCGCGTACAGGCACCCGCAAAAAGCGCATCATCGGTTGCTTCTACGGGACGAACGAGGGATATCCAATACTTCAAGTGCAAAGGGATGGGCCATGTGAAACATGATTGCCCGAGAGTTCTCATTGCTGCAGATGATGGTGAGTGCACTAGTGCTAGTGATGTTGATGATGAATTAGCACATGGCACTAACAATGCAGGCGATGAAGACGAGAGTGATAAGGTGTGGAGCACATCAGTGCGGTAGACACAAGCAAGTACTTGAGCATTGTAGCACAACGGGTGCTAAGTGCTCAAATGGAGAAGGCGGAGCAAAATCAGCGCCACAATTTGTTCCAATCAAGGTTCGTGGTTCACAATAGAGCATGCCGTGCTGTCATTGATAGCGGAAGTTGTAGCAACCTTGCTAGTTCAGATTTGGTTGACAAGCTAGGTTTGCCTACACAACCACATCCACGGCCTTACTACATCCAATGGATCAACTCTTGTGGTAAGTTGAAGGTATGTAAAGTTGTGAGAGTGCAATTTTTTGTTGGAAATTACCATGATAGTGCAAATTTTGATGTTGTGCCTATGCAAGCATATTCCTTGCTTTTGGGTAGACCTTAGGAATATGATAGAGATGTGCTGCACTGTGGTAGAACTAACACGTATACTTTCACACATAATAGCAAAAAGATTGAGTTGCTACCAATGACCCCTGCTGAAATTTTGAAGGACGATATAGCGCGTGCTGAAAATAAATCTAAGTCTGAAAATCAGCAAGTAGCTAAAGATATTTTTCCACCTAAAAAGGAGAAAAAAGAGCCACATGCTAGGAAAGACACACTTAAGTTGAAAGAAGCTTCCATGTTAGCTACTAAATCTGAGATTTCTAAGTTAAATGTTAATGAGTTAAATGTTAATGAATCTATTTGCTATGCTTTGGTTTGCAAGGAAACATTCTTTACACTTGAGAACTTGCCTCCTTCTTTGCCACGTGCTATTATTAACCTTTTGCAGGTGTTTGCTGATGTATTTCCAAGTGAGATACCCCCGAGGCTGCCGCCTATGAGAGGAATTGAGTATCAAATTGATTTAATCCCAGGAGCCGCTTTGCCAAACCGCGCGCCATATAGGACCAACCCCGAAGAGACTAAGGAAATTCAGCGTCAAGTGCAAGATTTGCTTGACAAAGGGTATGTACGTGAAAGCCTTAGTTCTTGTGCTGTTCCTGTTATTTTGGTACCTAAGAAAGATGGAACATGGCATATGTGTGTTGATTGTAGAGCCATCAATAATATAACTATTAGGTATCGTCATCCTATTCCTAGGTTAGATGATATGCTTGATGAATTGAGTGGCTCTATTGTGTTCTCTAAAGTAGACTTGCGTAGTGGATACCACCAAATTAGAATAAAATTGGGTGATGAATGGAAGACCGCGTTTAAAACTAAATTTGGTTTGTATGAGTGGTTAGTAATGCCTTTTGGTTTGACTAATGCTCCTAGTACTTTTATGCGACTCATGCCTGAAGTTTTACGCACTTTCATTGGTAGATTTGTAGTGGTTTACTTTGATGATATACTTATTTACAGCAAGTCTTTAGATGAACATAAGGAACATTTACATGCTGTTTTTAATGCTTTGAGAGATGCATGTTTGTTCGGTAACCTCGCGAAGTGCACATTTTGCATGGAATGAATTTCTTTTCTTGGTTATGTTGTGACTCCACCGGGAATTGAAGTTGATGAGACTAAGATAGAAGCGATCAAGAGTTGGCCGCCTCCTACATCGGTTACACAGGTGCGGAGCTTTCTTGGGCTAGCTGGATTCTACCATCGCTTTGTGAGAGATTTTAGCACCATTGCCGCACCCATGAATGAGCTCACAAGGAAAGGCGTTCCTTTTCGATGGGGACAAGCACATGCAGACGCCTTCAATTTGTTTAAAGAGAAGTTGACTCATGCCCCACTACTCCAACTCCCTGACTTTGGTAAAGTTTTTGAGCTTGAATGTGATGCAAGTGGGATTGGGATGGGAGGTGTGCTTATTCAAGAAGGTAAGCTAGTTGCATATTTTAGTGAGAAGTTGTCAGGACCTAGTTTGAACTATTCAACCTATGATAAAGAATTGTATGCTTTGGTTCGAACATTAGAGACTTGGCAACATTATCTATGGCCAAAGGAATTTATCATACATTCTGATCATGAGTCTTTGAAACATATTCAAAGTCAAGCTAAATTGAATAAACAACATGCTAAATGGGTAGAATTTATTGAGTCATTTCCATATATCATTAAGCATAAGAAAGGCAAAGACAATGTGATTGCTGATGCTTTATCTAGGCGCTATACTATGTTATCTCAACTTGATCATAAAATTTTTGGATTGGAGACAATAAAAGAATTATATGCTACAGATTTGGACTTTAAAGATGCTTATGATCACTGTCGAGAGGGGAGAACTTGGAATAAATATGTGTTGAATGATGGATTGCTATATCGATACAATTATGCTAACAAAATTATGTGTTCCTGCAGCTCTGTTCGTCTTTTTGTTTTTGCAGGAAGTGCATGGAGGTGGATTGATGGGACATTTTGGAGTGAAGAAGACGGAGGATGTGCTAGCCACTCACTTCTTTTGGCCGAAAATGCGGCGTGACGTTGAACGATACGTTGCACGTGAGCACTTGTAACAACTAAGTCCCGTCTTAATCCACATGGTCTTATATGCCTCTACTCCGTCCCCTAGTGCTCCTTGGGAAGACATATCATGGATTTTTTTGTTTTAGGATTGCCTAAGGACAAAGAGGGGGAGGGATTAGTTCTTCGTTGTTGTTGATAGATTTTCCAAAATGATAGATTGCCTAGGATCGCGATACCAAGTTCTTGAGTCATTTTTGGATGACGTTGTGGAGGAAATTGGGGACGAAGTTACTATTTTCTACAACTTGCCACCCCTAACCCGATGGACAAACGGAGGTGGTGAATCGTACTTTGTCAACGATGTTGCGGGCTGTTTTGAAGAATAATTTGAAAATATGAAAAGAATGTCTTCCACATGTGGAGTTCGCCTACAAACCGCTCGTTTGCACTCCTTACCACAATGGCTCCTGAGATGAGCCCACCGAGCTTTCAGGTGGTATATGGGCTTTAACCTAAGGGCTTGTGCTTCCAATTAATTTATTGCCTTTACCTTTTTCTGAAATAGTGAATTTTGATGCTAAGACACGGGCTGAATTTGTGCTTAAGTTATATGAGACCACTAAGAAAAATATTGAGTGCACGAATGCAAAGTATAAACTTGTTGGTAGTCAAGATAGAAAGGAGCTTATTTTTGAACCTGGTGATCTTGTTTTGTTACACTTAAGAAAGGATAGGTTTCCTACTTTGCGCAAGTCAAAATTAATGTCTCGAGCTACTGGTTCTTTTAAAGTTCTTGCGAAGATAAATAATAATGCATACAAGATTGATTTGCCTGCAGATTATGGTGTGAGTGATGTTTTCAATGCTGCTGATTTGAAGCCTTACTTGGGTGAAGAAGGTGACCTAGAGTCGAGGACGACTCCAAATCAAGAGGGGGAGGATGATGAGGACATCACTTCTTTAGATACACACTTACAACCTCCTCATGTTGAACAAGATATGCCATAGATCCAAGGACCAATTACTCACGCATGTGCCCATCAACTTGATCGCCAGGTGCATGCGTTCCTAAGCTTATATGGAAATATTTTTACGAATGGCATGCTATTTAATTCTTGTGATGATTTTATTGTTATTAGGAACCTAGGAGAAGACCATGGAGAATGGTTCAAGAAACCAAATATTAAAGCGGAGACAACAAGTGCAAGTAAACTCCTATTTTCGAGACTGATTCAGTTTCGGGCTGGGAGACAGCGTCAACTTCAAACAGCCATAACTTTTGATCCAGAAGGAGTTACAGTTCCTAGAAGTACTTGTTGGAAAGCTTATAAAGTCTACTTTCAGATGGTTTTGGTTTCACACCAAAATTCTTCCTGAGCTGTCCAGAATTGTTGAAACAAGTAGCGTCATTTTTTCTATCCAAGTCATGTGGAGGCCATGGGCCCCGGATACCTCATAACTAGCATATGGGCCACTCAGATAGAGGATGGGCCTAGCCTTGTAATTAGAGATATGGTAACCCTCGGCAGACCTTGCCTTGTACAATAAGGAATATACAGTCCTAGCCGGGTACATTATATCTCTAAGGGGAGATCTCCTAGTCGGAATCCGGTGGGGACTCCTACCTTGTAACCCTGTCCCCCCAGTATATAAGGGGAGGCAGGCGCTCCCTTGAGGGCACGGCCCATACGGTTCATCAGAATCGGCACCATAATTCCTCAAAGGAATACATATAAACTGGATGTAGGGTATTACCTCACATCGAGGGCCTAAACCAGTATAAAATCTCCCTGTGTTCCTTTGCAATCCACCGAGTTTCTATCCGCCGAGTAGCCCCATATATTTATTGCCGGTGTAAAACATCGACAAGTCAGTTTGGGCCTTTAGGCTTTGTATTTGTGTCATAGGCTAAACCCATGAGGAGTGCACCCCTCACAGGGCAAACCCTCACCCTAGGACGTCCTAACTCATATATATTCAGTAGCCACCGCCGTTTAGGGTGGGTTTTGCTTAGATTAATCTGTCTTTCAACAGTTTGTCGCCGTTTATTCTTTTTTTCGGTTTGTGAGGCTCCCCAACTTCGAGAGTATATAATCATTCATCTGTAAGTTGAGTTTGTAATCTTCCTTGTTTCTTGCTTTGTGTTCTTCGATTCGCATGCAGGGATTAGCCTTCGTGGCGAGGTCAACCGGACAGCGCACGATTGATAACAGAGGAGACGTGTGGCGCACACGCGCGATTGCAGGGTTTAGGTCTTGGTGGATCAGAAGCCGGATCATTTTGAGATGTTCAATTCTCCACCAAATCGAGAGTTATCATACCTAACCGCTAAGTAGATCGGGGTTCGATTCATTATTCTGCTTTGCTACGTTGTATCAAAAGGTGCTTCCAGCGGGTCATTAATGTTCTAACCTTGACTTGCTAGAAAGACATCACAAAGTGCTACCTACTCTCAATCTCTCGTCTCATGCTGGCACCATAATTTGCCCTTGAGGTCTTGATACATCTTGGTACTATAGGGATGGATGGAATAACGGACTCATGTGCCTCTGACAAGATAAGCTTCTTTGAGTTCGGGGCTAATCCGCGTCACAAACCAACTTTCCTATAGCCATATAACACCATTCTCATCTTCAACAACCCTATGGCTTTTCCATTCTTCATGTTGAGTTTGATTTCTTTAACATTTGCATCATCCTTCTGAGCTTCCTTGATTTGGTCTTCCAAGGTGGGCCTGACCTCCAGGTTAGCCACATACCCTCCTGGTACTATCTCCAAACTCAACCTTTCAAACTCCTGAAAGAGTGATAATTGGCTCTCTTGAATTTCCATGTTGCTGCAATAGACCTTCTTGCTTAGGGCATCGGCAACAAAATTTGCCTTGCCTGGGTGGTAGTGGATTCCCACATTGTAATCCATGATCAGTTCTAACCATCTTCTCTGTCTCAGATTCAGGTCATGCTGAGTAAAGATATACTTTAGACTTTTGTTGTCTGTACACACCTCACATCGGTTACCTATTAGGTAATGCCTCCATATTTTCAGTGCGTGTACCACTGCGGCAAGCTCCAAATCATGGGTCGGATAATTCTCCTCATGTGGGCGTAGTTGTCTTGAGGCATAGGCAACCACTTTGCCTTCCTGCATTAGAACACAACCAAGTCCTGTACGAGATACATCACAGTAAATGTGAAACCCCTTGTGGATATCGGGCAAAACCAACACTGGTGCTGATGTCAAACTCTTCTTCAAGGTCTCAAAGCTTTGCTATGACACATCTGGTGTCCACACAAACTTCTTCTCTTCAACAATTGCATCAATGGACGAGCAACCTTGGAGAAACCTTCCATGAATCTTCTGTAGTAGCAGGCCATACCAAGAAAACTGCGAACTTGTGTCACGGTCTTGGGCGGCCGCTAGTTGATAACCGTACTCACTTTCTTTGGATCAACTACAACACCAGCGGCGGTCACAACATGTCCAATGAACTCAACTTCTTTCATCCAGAACTCATACTTAATGAACATGGCATACAACTGGTGTTCTCTTAGTTTTTCCAAAACAAACCTTAGATGATGCTCGTGCTCTTTCTCATCCTTGGAGTAGACGAGAATATCATCAATGAAAACAATAACAAACTTATCCATATATTCCATGAATACCTTGTTCATCATGTTCATGAAGTAGGCAGGGGCATTTGTCAACCCAAAAGACATAACTGTGTACTCATAGAGCCCGTATCTAGTGGAAAACGCCATCTTAGGGATATCCTCGGGTCTGATCCTAAGCTGATGATACCCTCATCTAAGATCAATCTTGGAGAATACACCTGCTCCTTTCATTTGATCAAAGAGATCATCAATCTGGGGCAAAGGATACTTGTTCTTGATGGTTACATCATTCAAGCAACGATAATCAACACACATTCTCTTAGTCCCATCTTTCTTTCAACAAAAGTACTGGGGCTTCCCCATGGCGATGAGCTAGGCCTCACAAAACCTTTCTGTTGCAACTCTTGTATCTGCTTCTTCATCTTTGCTAACTCATTAGCTGCCCATAACAGTACGCCTCTTGGATATGTGTGGGCACGCCCGGAAGTGGCATTATGAAGAGTAACTATTACGGCAACGCGAACTATCTAGATGGATGGGGTCTCAAATAAAACCCGAATAAATGCGGTAACCATGCCATCTCATCGCAGACTTGCCATAATCTTTACCCCACTCACAATACAAATCCAAATGCCGAGTAGTGGACAAAAGAGATAATCATAAGGATAGCTTGCCAGTCCTCCCCGTCATACGCCCGTCAAACCACAACGATGGTGGTGACCAAACCGATACGTACCCCAGAGGACGAACCACAATAGCTATCCCCCAACCATCTCAATTATACACAACTCATACTCATGTTCAGCTAGTCCCAGGAAAAGCGACTAGCCTACACTTCATCGCAAGCAATTGATAAACATCACAAGTACTCTAAAAATGGATAGACGAGTAGTAGAGTTACAACTATTACCTAGAGGGTTCACACCCTAAATCATCACAAAGTGACACAAAAGATTTGCAGCGGAATATAAACACAAAAGACAAGAACCAGTGGTGCCAAACCCATGCACAGGGCAACCGACTGGGAATAGAGCCCAACTTCAACTACACATTATCCTCGCCACCCTCGGCGGGATAATAGTAGATCACACCATCTTCGTCATTATCCTAACCTGAAAAGATGCAACGTGAGTACGAATGGTACTCCGCAAGACTTACACAATAATAATAGTACAAAGGAAGCATGCTGGTTTCTACATCAAGGAAGAAGGCTATATTGATTTGATTTTGCACAAAGCTGATTTTATTGAGCAAGTAATACTTGAAACTATAAGCATTTTGTGAAATAACTCAATCTGAAATTTTAAGACAGCAAGTATATGGTTCTGAAAATGGAACATAAGCAAGGGCTCGGTCGGCGGTGTACTGTATCGGCCGGAACGACCGTGATGTCCTGGCAGCGGCGCTGCAGAGTAGAGAGCGAAACACGGCGGCCTCGACCGGCGGTCCTAGGGCAGAAAGAACAAAAATAAACTATTAAACGTGGAGATCACGTTCCCGTGGTAAGAATGGATGGAACTCACCGGATCCCACTCGGCTCGGTCGAACACTCTCGGGCAGAGGAGAGAAAGGGGTTGCCGGAGGTGATCCTTGCGGTCTCCGTCGGTGTTCTTGGTGAGGACGTGAAGAGGAAAGGGAGGAGAGATGGCTGGCGTGTTCTGAGGTGAAATGGCCGAGGTTTCCCATGGTGGAGCTCATCTAGGTCACTCTGTGTGTGCTGTGGGAGAGGAGAACGAGAGGAAGACACGTCTGCCATGCAATGCTGAGTCGTCTCCACTGCTACAGTGGTCAAGGTAGGTCCCACATGTCAGGAAACAGTGTTCTACACACTTGTGGCTAGCTTCACTCTATGACTGGTGGGTCCAGGAAGTGAATTCCTAGGGAAGAGAGAGGAGTAAGGGTAGAATGTTGGTGAAACACACTGTCACATGCTATGGTGAGGCTGACAAGTGGGCCAGGTCTTGTGGGGTCCACTGGTCAGTGTCTTGAGAGAGAAGAAACCTCTAGAGACTATTTTGTGAGCTGTCCAACATGCAGTCTCTAATTACTGTTTCACTAAGTAAATGAGGAGCATAAATTATGGAAAATAATGGGAGGTAGAGAAAGATGTATTTAACATGCTGACCAAATTTCGTGGTTAGAAGTGTTCTGGTTTGCTTTGGTGAAATTGCAAAGTAGGCACACAGACCCAGTTTTTTCTGCAGCTTGATTTATTCCTCCAGTGCCTTGATCTCATTATTTATGTCATTTCCTTGGGAGATAAATTAATCCAAAATTGCTGATGATAGGGTTCATGTTGCCACACACTTTCTTTGGAAAAAGGGCTCTGTCTAAATAGTCTTCATTTTCATTTGGTGAATTTCAGAAAGTGAACCAATTTATTTCAGCTAGCTTCCTAGCTTTGGCTGAGTTGAGGACTTGGTTGAAGTATTTATTGAAGGGATAAAATTTGTAAAATTTACAGGGGCTTACTCCATCACCATAACATGTTTTTAGGAATTTTTTGTAGGATTTTTTAGATATATAGAACTTGGGAAGTGACAACTAGCACAAAAGCAAAGGATTAGCTAGGGCTTAACACTAATTACCTAATTTTAGATTTAGGGCTGTGACAGCTCTCCCCCCTAAAAAGAATCTCGTCCCCGAGATTTGGGTCCGACTGAGTAAACAGGATGGGATGTTCTTAGGTCTTAGGTTTACTAACTTGCTCAAAAACTGGTAGATGGGAGGCTACCGTAAGGTGCCATGTCTGCAGTTCTTTTTAAATAAAAACATTAGGGTATTTACTTCCATGGGGAGGATGGTTAACATAGTATGGGTCGAGGTTTTTTGCTTCAAGACTGTTTAGGCGAAAAACATTTTCTTAGGTGGATCTAGGCGGAGCTACCTAAGCTTTTCAAACCATTCAGGTTTGATACTAGTTGTGTGAAATTTTTCTCTAGTGGTCTAGGCATGTCTCGATTTGGTCCTTACCCCAAAAGAATTCATATTGTTGGAAAAGATTTATTTGAAGCATGGTTAGCTACTTATTGTTCAAAACTACAATTTCAGGTTCTGATTTAAAGTGGTACGCCATTACTACCATTTCGTCCATTGTCAAGGGTTTATACATATAGGGTTACATGAGTGGTATCTTACACAGGATACAAGTCAAATTTCCCCCATTCTACTCTATCAGGCTTACATAGGGCACTTTACATTCAACCCGGGTGGTTAGGGTGGAGTACAATATTACAGATGGTGGCCATCTCCTGGCATATCTAGAGTGATTAATTGGAGTCTTCTAAATCTCTTCACCGGTCCATTTGCAGCTCGAAAGCACGCCCATACCATTGAACATAACGGGCTAATCCATATGGTCCCATGGTACCCAAAGGGGGAAGTGCCGATACAAGGAAGCGGTGAGCGGGCTGGCTTGCAGTCGCAGGTACACCTGTTGTCTCCACGTAAGTCCCGGTGGGTGATGGCAAGATCTCTTTCCGGAGCGTATATGGCGTCTTCTCCATACATGAAACTCGGGTGAGTAGAAAACCTTCCTGGAACGAGGCAGTATGCGTCTCTCAAGGGTGGCTATCCTGGTGTAAGGCATGGTTTAACTCCATGAGTTGTATTGTTGGTAAAGTTCATCCAATGAACGTAAAGCTGGCCAACTGAAGATAGGGAGTGTCTGGTTCTTCATTTGCTCCTGGTAACACTGGGAACATGTTTCGCCCGTTCCCTTGGTTCATTGCCGGAAAGTAACGGTAGAGGTCGAACAATTCTGGCAGTTCATAGCGAAGATGCGCGATGGCTACATAGGCACCATGGTACATGGCGGAGAGACAATTCCATCCATGACCGTCATAGTGACGATCTCTCTCGATTGGGCTTCTGCCTCGAATGTACACTTGGGCCATAAAAAGGACTTGTGAGGTGACTATAGTCTTGACAAAAATGTGGTACTCTGGAGGTTGAGTGAAACCAGCATGTTGTAACATTATCCAAAGGTTATGCTGGGTTGTATTCTCATTGTAACCTCCTGAAAAACAGAAGGGCTCGTATGTGGATGCCATCTACAGAGATAGAACAAGGTTAGTAGTAGTCTCACAATTAAGGATTAGTTAAAAATTGGTAATGATAAGGGTTAACCCTGGATGATAGTTCTGATCCTAGGAACCTAATGATACCAGGATGACCAACTGGCTAGCCATACTTTACTATTATGGAAGGTATGCTGGTGTTTTAGTGAAGCAAAAGTAGATCAATACACCTGATGTCTTATGTTAGATAACTTAAGATGGGAGCTAACTTAGGATAAGGGTTACAGAACTGGATGTTTATAGGATCAAGGTGCTGGATCTTGGTAGTGTAATGAGGAAGGTGGTAAAGTTTCCGGTTCAGCTTGCTCTCTATCGCCCGAAACGGCAACGGCCCTGGTAGCCGCACTCCCAGTCTCGGCGACGAGATCAGCGAACCTTCAACTACTCCGACCTATACGGTGAAAGATGGAACAGGCTAGAATGATCTTAGGTTTTCGATGTCTCATCCATAGGTTGACTAACTAACCGAAATGCTGTAACTAGATGGGGAATATGGAATAGTGGTGCTAGAAATCCTCTAACTTGAGTTGGGTAACCTAGAACAGGATTGAGCTAAGCTGAAGTGTTCTAGGTTGGGATGTATGGCTCCATGATGCAATTATAAGTGGTGAGATGTCATGAATGATCATGATGCCATTAGGGATGATCTGCTGAATAATGCAATGCAGTTATGAATGACAAAATGCCATGCACAATGTAGTGCAACCATAATTTAGTGCAACGATGAGTTGAGTTACATGGTGCAATGTTGCGAATGGTGCGTTAATGCTATGCACCAAATGAGATGATGCATAGATGGAATGGTGCTATGCAATTGCCTGATGGTATGATGCAATTCATGATATGGTGCAATTGCATATGGTTGCCATGATGCGAAATTGCTTGAAGGTATCATGCATCATGTGACACGGTGCAATGCAAGATCATTATAACATGGTGCCATGCAGAGTATGGTGCAATGTGTGATTGCAATGGAATCATGCTCGCATGTCATGGCGCAATGCTCTATGGTGGTGCACATGTATTATGGTGCAATATGTTGATACAATGGTGCAACACACACGTGATGCGATGAGATGTTCATGCTTATGATGTAAGGTTTCACTAATCCAGGGTTGGATCTTCGGGTAATAGGATTTTGGTGCGAGATGCCACGGAGATTCAAAGGTCAGGAGTGTATTATCTAACTCTGTTTTGGCTTCTAAAATTTTTATTCCCCTACCAAAGTCTCCTAGCTTACTCATGGGACTTCCTTGATAAGTGTAAACATATCTACTAGAAATTTTCTACTGCACTATTGGTGGTTGGCTACATGGTACTATCGGGAATGCATCCTATTGGTTTCAGTTCGTAACTAGGTGCATCATCTGAATTTCCCTTACTATGATAGACTCATCCTAAGGTTGCAAATGGTAGTCATACACGAGGTTTGTATTTAGGAACTAATTAGAGATTCTGGGTGAAGTTTCAAGATATAAACGCTGCGTCATAGGTGGATAGGTTAGTTCTGTCCTGCGTATGTATTTGACGAAACTAAGCCTTAAAGTCATCCTAAAGATATGATAAGAATTACAAAAATTCTATATTCAAGTTCTATGTAGAGTTCTATCGGCTCTGGGAAAGAATTGGAATTTTTACATAGGTAGATTTCTGTAGAGAAAATAAACAAGGTGGGTAGTGCAGTGCTGTGGTAGTTTATCAGGTGCAAACGTTCGAATTTTATCCTCTTAGGTCACTGGTCCAAAAATTCTCAGAAAATTCCCAAGGTTTCCTCACTAGGTTACTATGTTACTGACCAAAAATGATTATTTTATCACTTATGGTTTGGGCTATACAAAAATATTAGGTAGGTGACCTACAGATTCCAGGTTAAGTCATGGTGCTACCCATGTGAGTCTACACATCTATTGTCAAAATTACAGAACTACTATTGCAAATGAAATCACCAAATGCACCGAAATGGTGATACGGTTAGCCTAACATGCTATGATGCATTTCAATAAGATCCAAAGAAAGATCAAGTAAACTCATACTACTCCTACAATCTGAACAAAATCCTCAAAAGTCAACGAGAAACAAACACGTTCCTGCGAAGGGGCAATTAGGACCGTAAACTACTCGTTGGCATCAAAGAAAGATCGAAGATCCAAATAAACCGACAATCCTATGGCCATGATAGATATCTAAGTACTTTTGTAGCGAGCGTCTCTCAACTGGGAGTACCCTTTAACAATTTATTTGGTGTATTCTTCATGGTTACGTATTTTATTTTTCAGAAGACTAGAATCTGAAATTTTTAGGACTGCCAGACAGCAGCCAATTCATGAATTTTTAGAGGGGACTACAGAAGAGATAAAATTCTGAAATTTTCTGTGATGCTTCCTGATGTAGTTGGTAACCTCCAGAAAAATTAGCAAGGTCAGATAAGAAGTAGAACACTCTGTAGAAAATCTTGAACAGCTGCTGGTCCAGAATTCCAGAACACGGGTCTTCGCATAGTTGAGCTTGAAACTTTGAATGATTGGCTTTCCAGAATTTGTAGGAAATTTAGGGTAGGCTCAGAGGACAGTAAAGCACCATTTAGTTCAGTGGTTTACAAAATTTTACATTGTTTTTAGTAAAGTGAGAGTAATTTCCTTACACTCGACGTACCGGCTTCTTTTATCGAACTAACCTTTGAATGAGACAAGCATGGAGTTGATTTTACAAATAAAATCACAGCAAGGTGAGGAGATAAAATGAGACTCAGATGAGGAGGAATACTAGAAAGAGATGAGAAGCAAAAAGGATCACACATCCTAATGGTTTTCCGAAAATAGTTCGTTTGAATCTTTCGCAAATATTTTTGCAATCACCAAGCTAAGCTCTAGCCTACAGTCAGTACTGCTCTGATACCAACCGCTGTGGGCACCCCAGAAATGCATTATGAAGAGTAACTATTACGGCAACGCGAACTATCTAGATGGATGGGGTCTCAAATAAAACCCGAATAAATGCGGTAACCATCCATCCTCATCGCAGACTTGCCATAATCTTTACCCACTCACAATACAAATCCAAAATGCCGAGTAGTGGACAAAAGAGATAATCATAAGGATAGCTTGCCAGTCCTCCCCGTCATACGCCCGTCAAACCACTCGATGGTGGTGACCAAACACGATACGTACCCCAGAGGACTCGAACCACAATAGCTATCCCCTAACCATCTCAATTATACACAACTCATACTCAGCTAGTCCCCAGGAAAGCGACTAGCCTCACACTTTCATCGCAAGCAATTGATAAACATCACAAGTACTCTAAAAATGGATAGACGAGCAGCAGAGTTACAACTATTACCTAGAGGGTTCACACCCTAAATCATCACAAAATGACACAAAAGATTTGCAGCGGAATATAAACACAAAAGACAAGAACCAGTGGTGCCAAACCCATGCACAGGGCAACCGACTGGGAATAGAGCTCAACTTCAACTACACATTATCCTCGCCACCCTCGGCGGGATAATAGTAGATCACACCATCTTCGTCGTTATCCTAACCTGAAAAGATGCAACGTGAGTACGAATGGTACTCCGCAAGACTTACACAATAATAATAGTACAAAGGAAGCATGCTGGTTTCTACATCAAGGAAGAAGGCTATATTGATTTGATTTTGCACAAAGCTGATTTTATTGAGCAAGTAATACTTGAAACTATAAGCATTTTGTGAAATAACTCAATCTGAAATTTTAAGACAGCAAGTATATGGTTCTGAAAATGGAACATAAATGAGCATAAACCATGCTTTAAGCATCATCCATGGGCCACCCTTGCCCAAACAATTGTGCTACACTAGCACACCATTTTTCATGACTAAAGCCAAGTCATATTTAACATTAAAAATCCCTTATATAAACCCATCCATCCATGACTATCCTAAGTCATGGTAACCACATAACCCCAAGTTGGATGCTAACATGACTAACTAACACATCAAGCGGTCGTCCTGTAACCGTGGACACGGCTATTCGAATAGTTCTTACTCTGATCAGAGGTATAGATCTTTACCCACACGATGTGATAGAAGCCAAACGGCTACACTCTAGTTTGATTTGTACCGGCCAAGTACCCACACTCTACACATTGAGTGCGGACTAGAGGTCACAACAAAACCTTTCGCACGCTTAGCCCCAACCACCTAAACCACGTCTGGGCCCCCGATGACTTAGCCCCACACACAGGGTGACTAAGGCGGGCTCACCGTCATGGGAGGCACCTCCGGCCAGTCCAGGCGCGCTCGAGGTCCTCCAACGGAAATCCATCCTCACGACTGACGGACGGGCGTAGATGGCTACAGCCTCCCATGCTACTGAGTTAAGCCGTCCCACTCCCGGCGTGTGGAAGTACGTAGGGTGCTTGAATAGACGTCAACATGTTCGGTCCTTAACGACCCAAACGGAGCTACGTGCATCGGGGAAACACCATCCCTTCATCGCCCTATCATCCGTCCAAGTCAAACATATTCTCAAATATTAATTAGAAGTTATTCTTGTCAGATTTTAACCCATCTATTCGCATTCAACTAGTTTTGAACCGATAGCTCCATCTATCGGATTTTGCTAAGTCTAGAATAAGCATGGCTAAGCATTCGGTAAAATAAAATTATCCCAAAGTCCTTAACCAGTGGTGACAAGGTATAAACATGAGATCAATAACCAAGGAATGAAAATGCATACAATTGGGTAATATTGACTCTACCCGTTTTCCCATTTTAAATAGACTGAAGCATGCATATAGATATTGTTTTCACAAACAAATCAATTTCTTGAAAACATAGGTTCAATATGCTTAGACGCTTGCCTTGCTGCAGCGATAAGTCACACTCAAGCTCTGGGTTAATCTCCACGTACTCCGTATCCTCAGAATCTATCGATAAGAAGCAATATGCAAATAAGAAGCAATTAAACATGTCTATGCAACATGATCAATTAATTATGAGATAAATATAGTAGGTATGGCATGTCCTAACAAGATTTTAGGAGAAAGAACCAAGTCATTTGCATCCCTGGATTGGGAGATACAAAAATGACAAGGTGGAAGGGCTGAAAACGGCAAAAGCCGAAACTATAGGAAAACTCTAAGTGGAAAATATGTGCTTGCCTTCTCTGGTAGGATTTTATGAGTGTGAGCATTTTTATGTGAAAATACATATCTTCCTGGTTCCGACAAAATTTGGTTTACTGAAATCCGATTTAAAATGATTTAGATATGAATTTTACAAGTTTAACAAAAAGGAAGGTTAGAAAATTACTTAGGCCTATTTTGGAAGGTATTTTTATCAAATACAACTTTTCCACAGTAAGTTTACAATTTTCTGAGTTTAACAGAAGTAGTTTCACATTTATAGCAAATAGGATGAATTTTATGGGAATATTTCAAATTATTAAGCCCAAAATAAGTCAATTTTGTTTCATATTATTTTATGCATATTTTCTGTACAGAAGTTGTCATATTTTATTTTACAGTAATAAAGTTCACAAATTTACAGAATTAACAAAATTGGTTTCATTAAAAAATGAGTTAAAGTGACAAAGATATAGATTTACAAAGTTGGGCTATTTTTCTGTTGGAAAAATATTTCAGTTTAACATTTTTCTTCTTTTCTTATTTCCCTTACAGCCTGGGCCTGCAGGCCAGTGAGACAAAGTGCGCGAGAGCAGGGCGCGGGCATGAGAGCGCGAGGGCGTGGGCGCGAGGGCGCGACGCGGGACAAAGGAAGTGGACCGTCCGTTCCGGGAGTGTATGGTCCGGCCTGGCGAACAGAGGAGGGCGCAGGCAGACAGAGCCGGCGAGCTTCTCGGCGGCGGCGACGGCGATGGCGGCGTCGGCTATAGTCGGGCCCCAAAGAGAAATGATAGAGGAGTTCACAGCGGAGCTAAGGGTGGTCTTCTTGACACCTCGGGTCACCGGAATCTCGCCGGCGGCGAGCTCCAGCGGCGGAGTGTTTCAGGATGCTGCGGCAAAATGAGCTACGACCCGATTCTTTCCAGAACCATGCATGCACGCGGTTATATAGAGTACCGGAGTGCTCACCAAGGCTCGTGCTGGTCTTGGCGAAGCTGGGACAATAATGGCGACGGCGCAAATTGTCCGGCGGCGGCGAACTCCTTCGGTTTCACATCGGCGGCCTTCTCCCGGGGTTCTGCAGTCGGGGTGAGGTGTCTAACAGGTTAGAGACTTCCCAGGGATGGCTCCTGTGCAAAGAATGGAACTGAGGACTACCAAAGAGAAAGAAATCGACGGCGGCGGCAGTTGGCCGGACTTGGGGAAGATGACCTCGATCTCGAGCTTCACTACATCCTTTCCTGATTCCTTCTGCCGGTGGTCTTCTGGAAGTGAGGCGATGAGGTTGGCGCAAGGGCTCGGTCGGCGGTGTACTGTATCGGCCGGAACGACCGTGATGTCCTGGCGGCGGCGCTGCAGAGCAGAGAGCGAAACACGGCGGCCTCGACCGGCGGTCCTAGGGCAGCCAAGAACAAAAATGGAACTATTAAAACGTGGAGATCACGTTCCCGTGGTCAAGAATGGATGGAACTCACCGGATCCCACTCGGGCTCGGTCGAACACTCTCGGCAGAGGAGAGAAAGGGGTTGCCGGAGGTGATCCTTGCGGTCTCCGTCGGTGTTCTTGGTGAGGACGTGAAGAGGAAAGGGAGGAGAGATGGCTGGCGTGTTCTGAGGCGAAATGGCCGAGGTTTCCCATGGTGGAGCTCATCTAGGTCACTCTGTGTGTGCTGTGGGAGTGGAGAACGAGAGGAAGACACGTCTGCCATGCAATGCTGAGTCGTCTCCACTGCTACAGTGGTCAAGGTGGGTCCCACATGTCAGGAAACAGTGTTCTACACACTTGTGGCTAGCTTCACTCTATGACTGGTGGGTCCAGGAAGTGAATTCCTAGGGAAGAGAGAGGAGTAAGGGTAGGAATGTTGGTGAAACACACTGTCACATGCTATGGTGAGGCTGACAAGTGGGCCAGGTCTTGTGGGGTCCACTGGTCAGTGTCTTGAGAGAGAAGAAACCTCTAGAGACTATTTTGTGAGCTGTCCAACATGCAGTTCTCTAAATTACTGTTTCACTAAGTAAATGAGGAGCATAAATTATGGGAAAATAATGGGAGGTAGAGAAAGATGTATTTAACATGCTGACCAAATTTCGTGGTTAGAAGTGTTCTGGTTTGCCTTTGGTGAAATTGCAAAGTAGGCACACAGACCCAGTTTTTTCTGCAGCTTGATTTATTCCTCCAGTGCCTTGATCTCATTATTTTATGTCATTTCCTTGGGAGATAAATTAATCCAAAATTGCTGATGATAGGGTTCATGTTTGCACACACTTTGGAAAAAGGGCTCTGTCTAATTAGTCTTCATTTTCATTTGGTGAATTTCAGAAGTGAACCAATTTATTTCAGCTAGCTTCCTAGCTTTGCTGAGTTGAGGGACTTGGTTGAAGTATTTATTGAAGGGATAAAATTATGTAAAATTTACAGGGGCTTACTCACATCACCTAACATGTTTAGGAATTTTTGTAGGATTTTTAGATATATAGAACTTGGGAAGTGACAACTAGCACAAAGCAAAGGATTAGCTAGGGCTTAACACTAATTACCTAAATTTTAGATTTAGGGCTGTGACAATATGGGCGATGTCCCTGGAACTAGATCGATGACAAACTCAATATCTCTATGTGGTGGCATGTCTGTCAGTTCTTCAGGAAAAATGTCTGGATATTCTCTAACAACCGGTATGTGGAGGCCATGGCCCCAAGTACCTCATCACAAGCATATGGGCCACTCAGATAGAGGATGGGCCTAGCTTTGTAATTAGAGATATGATAGGACTCGACAGACTTAGGCTTGTACGATAAGGAATATACAGTCCTAGTCGGGCAAGTTATATCTCTAAAAGGAGATCCCTTGGCTAGAGTTTGGTTGGGACTCCTACTTTGTAACCCTGTCCCCCAGTATATTAGGGGAGGCAGGGCACCCCTTGAGGGCATGACCACAAAAGGTTGACACAGTTCATCAGAATCGCCACCATAATTCCTCAAAGGAAAACACCCCCAAACTGGACATAGGGTATTACCTCACATCGAGGGCCTGAACCAGTATAAAATCTCGCTGTGTTCCTTTGCAATCCACCGAATTTCCATCCACCGAGTAGCCCCATATTCATATTTCTGGTGTAAAACATCGACAGTTGGTGCGCTAGGTAGGGGCTTTGGCAAGATCTACATGTACAAGCTCGATGGATCTAGCAACCGGAGTCGACGGTGGCAAATTCTCCCCCGGAGATACAATCTCATTCGGAAACCTCAACTTCGTCGCCGACATGTTCGGCAATCTCACCTTGGCCGACGCAGACCTAATCCAACCGGCCGAGGAATCAGCCGACTCCGCGCCAGTCGGTCCACATGATGCTGCAGCGACCATCATCGACTTGTTGCAGCAATTTTCCACTTGCCCGGGTCTTGGGACAACTCTTCCTTTTGGTGTTCGACTCGAACTAGGTCTTGAGCAGGCCGAGATCGGGCTAGGGAAGGAGGAGATCGTCAATCTCCCGTTCGGACTCGGCGACGCCGCGGATATCTTCGAACAACATTCGACGCAGCAAACCCGATCCTCTGGAGTTCGACTCGGATACGGCCCAGAGCCGCTCGAGATCGGATCTAGGGATGTCAGAGTTATAATCACCCCCATCAATTATTCCGACTTCAACTCTCAGTTGGATCCCGACTCTCAGTCGGACTCCGACTCTAAGTCGGACAGCAGCTCGGCAAGCTTCTCTCCACCACAAGAAATCTTCATGGCATCCAAAGGCTCTACTCCTACTCAGGAATCACGCCGACTACATGAGCCACAAGAGGAGGAGGCCTGCCGACTGTGAGAACAACAGGAGGAAGAAGCAAGACGCCTACACGCCCGCAACGACGATCTACGTAGGGCTGGGTGAACTGCCCAGCAACAAATCCTCCAAACCCGAGTCAACGACCAAGATGTCTTCATTACGCCTCAACAGAACATCGTGGCCGCCGCAACTCTACTAGATACAATCCAGTTTGGGTCTGATCACCAGGCCACCTCGACTATAGCCAGGATAAAATCCATGCTTACTACTGCTGCATGTCAGCAGCACCAACAGTCGGGCGATACCCTCATACCGCCCAACCGGTCGACATCTCCAACGGCAGTCTCATCCGCCTCAAAGCGACGCTGAGCGGCCGGCTTTAGTTGGCTGCACACGGAGTCACGCCAAACATCACTCGGTAACCCCAACAGCAACTAGCGGCTCCGAGGCCAACCACGGTGTGACCTTCAGCAGGACATCAACGCTTGGCGCCGCGTACGAAAGGAAGACAAACAACGCCAATTGGAAGACGAGAATGAGCGCTTCGGCCGTCGTAGGCAGAGTCGGAGTCCTCATGAAGATGAAGGAGTACCGGCCTTCACCCATGAGCTTCAACAAGTCGACTGGCCAACAGGCTTCAAACCCACTGGGGTCAAAAAATACGACGGGAAGACCAACCCCGAGTCTTGGCTTACAGTCTACACTCTGGCAATCCGAGAAACTGGAGGAGATCACAAGGTCATGGCTAACTACCTCCCAGTCGCTCTAACCGACTCAGCGAGGACATGGCTAACAGGACTCCCAAAGAGGTCAATCGGCTCCTGGGGAGAACTCTGGGAAAGCTTCAGCACCGACTTCCAGGGAACATACGAAAGGCCATCTTTCGAACATGACTTGTATCAGTTGCATCAAAGGAAGAACGAGTCTCTTCGTGACTTCATCAAGAGGTTTTCTGAGAAGAAGAATTCAATCCCGAACATTAAGGATGAGGTCGTTATCGCCACCTTTCGAAAAGGAGTCAAAGACACCTCGTTCATCGACAAATTCACTCGGAAGCCTCCCAACTCTGTCAAGGCTTTGTTCGACATGGCGAACAAATACGCCGACTCGGCCCAAGCTGTTGCTGAGGCCCTCGATGACAAAAAGGCATCCTGACAGAAGAAGCAGAAGGACACCGACGACACAGTCCCGACTAAAGCCGGGAATCACAAACGCAAGTCAGACGGCTTCATTGTGGCAGTCGGTCACAACCGTCTTCGACCTCCTACAACTGAAGATTATCAAAACAACAAGTGACATGCCCGGGGGCTCAAAAGCCCAAACACAAGGATGGCATCCCCACTCCCAAATACCGAACAGATAAGTCGCTTTTTGATAAATAGTTCTTCATTTGGTCTTGCCATTGCTGTAGCTGCTTACACCTAATAGGTGCACAAGCTGCACTCTTTTTCTGTTTTTGCTCTTAAATGATTGCAAAAGTACTCGAGTAGCATAAATCCTGATCCGTGAAACTTTGCTCCATGAAAAACGAACTCAAGTCACCCAAAACGCGTGTCTAGGAAAGAGCCATAAGCCAACTCGCGACGCTAGGGGGCTATGACTAGTTGGGCAAAGTACTTAAACGTAAGGGGTCAACTACTCGGGGAAATTAATATCAATAAGAGGAAGAACACGTATTTACATATATTATAAAATACATTTTATTCAGGTGATTGTGTTTATCATTAGATGCTACTCATCCGATATCTTTATAGTGCAGGGCCAGCTCCGGATACGGGTGACAGGAACTCGGGGCTGCGAGCCTATCTCCTACGCTCGGGGGCTGGACCATTCTGCCAAGATACGCTTAGAACGCTCCATGAGGGCTATTAACTGAGCACTTGCGCCAGTCGGGACGTCATCTTCCCCAGCTACGCTCCATGTGAGCTGACAACCGACTTCTGGCACTAGTCGGGGTCGTATATCACTCGGCTAGGTGAGGTACGCCCCATGAGGGTCGCTAGCTGAATCCTACGCTACTGCTAGGTTCAGGTGTCATAGCCCTAGATTTAATCTCAGGGAATTAGGGTTATGACCTACTGTCATTAGAGTGCACAAATTAAACTCTTGCATTGTCACTTCATGCGAAATTAAAGTTTGCAAATATTTTCAAACTCTCGATAATTATACCCTAATCGGTAGAAACCAAACCTTACCAAAATGTGCATCAAAGTAAACAGAAGCATATATGGGAAATAATTTATTCAAATACTAGTTTATTTATCATGAACCAATATAATTTTTTTCCAGAATTTATTTCATTAGTTTAGACCTCTTAAAAATTCAAACGAGTTTCAGCCTGGATCCTTTTTCCTTGACCTATGCATTTGTATAGTCTAAGGATTTTCTAGAGATGTTTGGTTGCACATAAAATCATGAAAAAATTTCTGTGAACACTTTTCCACATAATCAATCCACTGTAAATTTTACATGATTTTATCTCTTCATTTGGTACTTCAATAAAATCCCTCAAAACAGAAAAACTAGGAGGCTAGCTGAAATGAATAGGTATAATTCTAAAATTCACCAAATAAAAGTGAAGACTAATTAGACAGAGCCCTTTTGTTAAAGTGTGTGCCAACATAAATCCTACCACCAGTAATTTTGGCACAATTTAATTCCCAAAGAAACCACATAAAATAATAAGAGCAAAGCCCTAGGGATATAAAATGTACTGCAGAAAAACTGGACCAGCATGCCTAATTTGCAATTTCACCACAGATTAACCAGACCTCTTCTAACCACAAAATTTGGCCAGGAGGTTAAACACATCTTTCTCTATCTCCAATAATTTTCCCATAAATTATATCCCTTATTAACCTGCTGAAATCACAGATGCAAGACAGCTGTCCATACAGCTCACAACACTTAGTCTCTAGAGATTTCTCCTCTCTCAAGTCACTGACCAGTGGGACCCACAAGACCTGGCCCACTTGTAAGCCATAGCACAGCATGGGACAGTGTGTTTCACCAACATTCTTACCCATACTCTTCTCTTCTCCCTAGGAACTAACTTCTTGGACCCACAAGTCATAGAGTAAATCTAACCAAAAGTGTGTAGAAAAATATTCTCTTACATGTGGGACCCACCAAGGGCACTATGGAGTTGGAGCAACTCAGCACTGCATGTCACACGTGTCCTCACCTCCTTTCTTCTTCCTCCCTTAGTTTACAGCACACCTGGATAGCACAGCACTAGGGAGCATCGACCTTTTCGCCCCAAACTTCACCAGCAGAACCCATTCTCTGTCCTCTCCACGTTCCCACCGGAGAAACCCACGGAATCCCCAAGAACCACCGTCGGCAGCCTCACCTTTCCCTCAGCCGGCAGTGTTCGATCGGTCCCGAGCCAACGCCGGTGAACACCATCCTTTCCCAACCATCGGAACATGATCCCCCACTCCTAACCATCCCATTTTCATACTTGGTTGCCCTAGGTTCGTCGGCCGAAGACGCCGTGTCGCCGCTGCGCACTGTCCCTGCTCCGCTGGACCGCCACTGTGGCGCCATCGCCATTCCGGCCGATCCAGGACGTCGCAAGCCAAGCCCCTATGCCATTAACATCGCCTCACCTCTAGCTCCAAGACGCCCCAAGAGTCATCCAGTTTGGTGCAGCAACGAAGGAGATCGGCCGTCATCTTCTTCGTCTCCGGCAAGCCCTCCGCCGAGCCGTTCCCATCCAACCGGTGAGCCATCTTCCGATTCCTCGTGTCAGCAGCATCCTCGTGACCTCCTTAACCTCCTACATGTGTTGTCTCCACCACACATGCAGTGAATCGAGCCAACCACGGTGAAGACGAAGTGGCCATCGCCGTTGCCGCCGCCCGAAGCCGCCGGAGCCCCTCTGACCTCCTTCGACCAGGAAAAACCCCACGGTAAGCTTCCTGGGAGTCTCAGCATAGTCCCTCATGCTTCCTTTTCGAAGATTTCTAGCCGCTTGCTTGCATACATGTGTAGCCTGAGAGCATCCGCCACTGGAGCTCGCCGCCAGTGAGATTCCGGCCACCGTCGGCCACAAGATCACCACCGATGTGTTCGCCTCGTCTTCCTCTATCTTTCTTCTGTTGGCCACCACCCAAGCCGAGCAGCCGTTCGCCACCGGTGCCGGCGAACAGAGCCGGCGGCCATGCCACCTCGCGCCTCCCCTGCTCTGTCTCGCTGGCAGGTGGGCCCAGGCTAGAGAAAAATAAGAAAAGAAAAGAAATGTTAAACTGAAATATTTTTCCAACAGAAAAATGGTTAAACTTTGTCAATCCATATCTTTTTCACTTTAACTCATTTTTGAGTGAAACAAATTTTGTTGGTTCTATAAACTTGTGAACTTTAATCCTGTCAAATAAAATATGACCACTTTTGTACAGAAAATATTGATAAAATAATATGTAGCAAAAGTAACTTATTTTGTGCCTAGGAATTTGGAAAATTTCTATAAAATGTATTATAACTCCTTTTGAGGTGAACCAAATTTCTATGGATTCATAAAAATGTTCTCTTTAGTTTTGTAAAATAAAAAGTGAGAACTTCTGTGTAGGATTTTTCTCTAAAAATGGAAAAATCTATTATATACATCTTTATAACCTAGAAGTTTATAAATTTCTAGGAAATTCATCCTAATTGCTAAAAATATGAAACCACTTTTGTTTAACTCAGAAAATTGTAACCTTTACTGTGGATGATTTGTATTTGACAAAACTACCTCCCAACATAAGCCTAAATAATTTCTAACCCTTTCTTTTTACAAACTTGAGAAATTTATAAATAAATCTTTTTAAATCAAATTTCAGTGAACCAAATTTTGTCGGAACCAGGAAGATATGTATTTTCACATAAAAATGTTCACACTCATAAAATCCTACCAGAGAATGCAAGTATGTATTTTGCACTTAGGGTTTTTCCTATAGTTTTGGCTTTTGCCGTTTTCAGCCTTAGAGTCTTGCTATTTTTGTATCTCCCAATCCAGAGATGCAAATGACTTGGTTCTTTCTCCTAAAAACTTGTTAGGACATGCCCTACCTATTTTTTATCTCATAATTAATTGATCATTTCTGCATGGACATGTTTAATTGCTTCTTATTTGCATATTCGCTTTTTATCAATAGATTCGGAGGTTTCGGAGTACGAGGAAGCTAACCCAGGAGTTGAGTGTGACCACTCGCTGCAGCAAGGCAAGCATCTATGCAAGCATCTAAGCATATTGAACCTATATTTTTCATAAATTGATTTGTTTGCGAAGGAAATATCTCTATGCATGTTTCGGTCTTGTTAAAATGGGAAAAACGGGTAGAGTTTATATTACCCAATTGTATGCATTTCCATTCCTTGGTTATTGACTCCATGTTGTTACCTTGTCACAACTGGTTAAGGACTTTGGGATACTTTTATTTTACCGAACTCTTAGCCATGCTTATTTCTAGACTTAGAAAAATCCGATAGATGGAGCTATCAGTTCAAAACTAGTTTAATACGCATGGATAGGTTAAAATCTGAAAAGAATGATTTCTAATTTATAATTTATAATGTTTGACTTGGACGGATGATAGGGTGATGACGGGATGGTGTTTCCCCGATGCATGTAGCTCCGTCTGGGTCGTTAAGGACCGGACATGTTGACATCTATTCAAGGACCCTACGTACTTCCACACGCTGGGAATGGGACGGCTTAACTCAGTAGCACAGGAGGCTGTGGCCATCTACGCCCGTCCGTCAGTCGTGAGGAGGGATTTCCTTTGGAGGGCCTCATGCGTGCTTGGTTTTAGCCGGAGGTGCCTCCCGCAACGGTGAGCCCGCCTTAGTCATCACACACACACGACTAAGTCGTCGGGGGCCCAGACGTGGTTTCGGTGGTTGGGGCTGAGCATGCAAAAGGTTCTGTTGTGACCTCTAGTCCGCACTCAATGTGTAGAGTGTGGGTACCGACGGGTACGGATCAAACTAGAGTGTAGCCGTTTGGCTTCTATCACATCGTGTGGATAAAGATGTACACCTCTTATCAGAGTAAGAACTATTCGAATAGCCGTGTCCACGGTCATAGGACGACCGCTTGATGTGTTAGTCAGTCTATGTTAGCATCCAACTTGGGATATGTGGTTACGGGAATATATGGTGATACCATGACTTAGGATAGTCATGGATGAATGGGTTTATATAAAAGGCTTTGATGTTAAATATGACTTGGTTTAGTCATGAAAAGTGGTATGCTTGTGTAGCATATATAATTGGGCAATGGTGGCCCATGGATGATGATTAGAGCACGGGATTGTGCTCATTTTTACTTACATTTCAGAACTATAAGCTTGCTGTCCTAAATTTTCAGATTGAGCTATTTCACAAATGCTTATGTTTTAAATGTAATACTTGCTCAATAAAATCAGCTTTATGCAAAATCAGATCAACATAGCCATACTCCTTGATGTAGAGACTAGCATTCCTCCTTTGTACTATTATTATTGTATAAGTCTAGCTGAGTACTTGTTGTACTCACGCTGTATATCTTTCAGGTGAGGACAACGACGATACTGATATGGTCTACTATTATCCCGCCGAGGGTGGTGAGGATAATATGTAGTCGAAGTTATGCTCTATCCCCAGTCGGTTGCCCTGTGGTTTGGTATGGCACCACTGGTTTTATCTTTTATGTTTATATTTTCCGCTGCTATCTTTTGTGTCACTTTGTGATGAATTAGGGTGTGAACCTTCTATGTAATATTTATAACTCTGCTGCTCGTTTATCCATATTTAGAGTACTTGTGATGTTTATCAACTGCTTGCGATGAAAGTGTGAGGCTAGTCGCTTTCCTGGGGACTAGCTGAACATGATTATGAATTTAGAAATGATGAGATGCATGGACGTTGATTCAACCGTAGACCATGTCCCCAGAAGTGTGTATCGTGTTTGGTCGCCACCTTCGTATGGTTTGACGGGCACACTTCGCCGTTTGGGACTGGTGAATCAACTCGCCAAATATCTCTTTATTTCTGAATTCGGCGCGTTGGATTTGTATTGTGAGTGGGTAAAGATTATGGCAAGGCTGCGATGAGGATGGATGGTTACCGTATTTATTCGGTTTTTAATCGAGACCCCATCCATCTAGATATTTCGCGTTGTCATAATAATTACTCTCCATAATGCACTTCCGGGGTGCCCATCAGGTACCTTATCCGGTCACAATTTCGCTGAGTTGGGTATGCCCCATGAGGATCGCCAGCCGAATCCTATGCTAATGCAAGGTTCGGGCACCCTATTCGGCTTTACCAAAGTCAGAGAAGACCTACGTCATCAAAGTGCATATGGAGTTCTCATTCACTGCGTCACACCTGGGGAGGGCAAGCAGATTCTGCAATATACCTACTCAGGCATCTGTGGCAACCAGGCTGCATCCAGAGCATAAGTCAAAAAGGCTTGCAGACAAGGATTCCTCTGGCTGATTGTAGTTACCGACGCTGGAGTACTCATCCTGACATGCGATGGATGCTACTTCTATGGAGCTATGCTAGGTAGGTTGGTTTAGGCCGGCTTATTCGGTAGCAAGCACCAAGAATATGAGTTTCTATAGTAGCACGCTCAATATGGGCCACTCGCAGGCTGGGTTAAAATCGCAGTGCTGATGCTACCAACAGGAACCAATGAGGTAAACAGATATGCTTCATGAAGGCCTAATTGCTAAACACATGTGTTTGGGTATCTGTCTTATCCACCAGGTATCGAAGATATATCCTTATAAGGATCGCAAGCTGGTCTTCATTAAAATTGGGGACGCAGGTATCTTTCTCGAGTACATCTGACCATGCAATGGATTAATTTTCATAAAGTGCTACTTGGCCTACATGCTTGCCACTAGTTGCCATGAGCGACATTATTCCCAGCCGACATGAGCGCTTGAAGAGTCTAACTTCCGAGTGGGACGCCACTCGGGAAAGACTATAAATACCTTTTCCAGCTGACATGAAGCTGAAGAGTCCCATATACGAGTGGCATGCTACTCCGGGCACAGACTATAAATCATATTCCGGTTGACATGATATTGAAGAGTCTCATATACCAGTAGTAATCTACTCGGGAAGGACTACAAGGATAAAGATCTTTGACTTTATGTTTAATTGTCTTCACATTAAGCACAAAGTCGGAGGCTACACCTAATAGGTGCGCCTATTCGGCGCACACTATTCATATATCAATATTGAGCCCTTCATGCCTCGCTGCTAGCTAACATGAAGCAATGACTTGGGAGAAGAAGCACTTGGACAAAGAGTACTCGGGAGCAATGCACTCGGGAATACTTCACCATGGAGGATGAGCACTCGACATCAGCTGTGACTCAACTATGAAGGTCTTAGGGGCTACAGTGGAGGCCATGGGCCCCGGGTACCTCATCACAAGCATATGGGCCACTCAGATAGAGGATGGGACTAGCCTTATAATTAGAGATATGATAGGACTCGGCAGACTTAGCCTTGTACGATAAGGAATATACAGTCCTACTCGGGCAAGTTATATCTCTAAAAGGAGATCCCTTGGCCAGAGTTCGATTGGGACTCCTACTTTGTAACCCTGTCCCCTAGTATATAAGGGGAGGCAAGGCGCCCCCTGAGGGCATGACCACAAAAGGTTGACACAGTTCATCAGAATCACCACCATAATTCCTCAAAGGAATATACTCCAAACTGGACGTAGGGTATTACCTCACATCGAGGGCCTGAACCAGTATAAAATCTCCCTGTGTTCCTTTGCAATCCACCGAGTTCTCCATGCGCCGAGTAGCCCCATATTCATATTGCCGGTGTAAAACATCAACACGGTACTTTCTTTAGCTCAGAGATCTCCATGTGGTGCACTAAGGCTCCTTTCCAAGGGGGATTAGCTAAGGTTTGCTAAAGTGATCGATCGACTTCCAAAATCTAACACTGCCTTGTGGGTCTACAACCAGTCCATCCCTAGGATGATATCAAGCTGGGGTGTATCTAACATAATCAGATTGGCAAAGAACTCTACACCCTCTATTTCAATTTTCACTCTTGGACAACCGGTTTGGGTTCTCATTTCTGACCCCGGAGTTTGGATAATCAAGGAACACTTAAGAGGTATGGTGGGAAACTGATGTTGAGAAGAAGGAACCCGAGAAACAAATGAATGCGAAGCTCCAGAATCCAATAAAACTGTTGCAGGTATAGAGTTAACTAGGAACTTACCCACGAACAACGTCCGTAGAGGTCTGGGCTTCCTCCGCAGTACATGGTTGACACGACCTCTGACCATGGTCCTGCGTGTGTTTGCTGGTGCTAGCTTGTTGGCTGGCTCCTGATGCTGGCGTCTTTGGCTGGGGTATTTCCCAGATTGAACTTCCACGGGAGTAATGTTCCTGGGAAGAGGATAGTTGTTGGCGAGATGGCCTGGGTCCTTGCAGTTGTAACAGCGATGTGTATATGCTTGACTTCTGACTCCCTGCACGACGGGCGAGGTGTCTGAGTGTTTGGAGGTGGCATCTGTGGAACAGTCCTAGAGTGTAGGGTAACTGTCTGACGATTGTACTGCGGAAACGTTCCACATTGTTGCTGGCTTGGGCACCGGTGTTTTGGCTCATCCTGCGCTTGCGATCCTCACCAAGCTTCCTACACTCTTCCTCTAGAAGGAGAGTCTTGTTCACCAAGATTTGAAAGCTGCTGAAATCATGGGCAACCAGTCCAACCTTAAGACTAGAATTGAGACCTTTTAGGAAGTGCCTCTAACGATCTGCATCTCTAGCAACATCTTCTGGCGCATAGCAGGCCAGAGTAGTGAACTGGGTCACTGTTGCAAATGTCAAAGAAATCAAACTCAACAACTTAAGGGGGGTAGGTTTGTCACGTCCGGATTTTTTTTCGTTTTCGTTCTTTTCGTCTGATTGCGGAAATTCACCTTTGGTTTATTCGCCTCAAACAACTTAATGAAAAATTTAGTAATAAAATGGATTTAATATGATTAAATAATTAATTACGGTGTGATTTTTTTTTAGTTTTCTTAATCGGATTTATTTGGATTTCGGAAGTGGAGCTCGTTTCCTAATTTCTAGTTTGCCCGGAGGTCCAATTTGAATTCTCTATTTCTCCAAATAATTCCAACAAATTCTAGGATCCGAATTCAGCAATTTTCCGCAAAGCCCCTGCAATTTTTCCTTTTCTTTTCCCTTCCTTCCTCTTCTTTTTCCTTTTTCCACTCAGCCCCTGCCTTTCTTTCTTTTTATCTTTTCCTCCCTCTTCTTCCTCCTTCGGTCAGGGGCCGAAGGCCTTCCTGGCGCCACGGCCAGCCCACCTGCCACCGCCCTTGCGCCCGGCTGAGCCCGGCCTGCTCCCGCGCGGCGCCACTCCACATACGCCCTGGCCCGGCCTGCTCCCGTGCCGACGCCGCCACGCCTCCTGGCCCGCGCCGAGCCCGGCTTGCTCCCGTGCGCCGCCGCGCCTCCTCCGCCCGAGCTGCGCCGCTCTAACCGCCGCCCGCCCAAACCACGCCGAGCCACCCCTATATATATGTGTGTGTGCAGCCGTCATCATTTTCCTCTTCTCCTGAAGTCAGGGCCGCCCCCATCTTCCTCCGCAGCCGCGCTGAGCCGACGCGCCACCACTGTGCCGAGCCGCCGATGCTGGAGAGCAATGCCACCCTGCGCCGTTTTCCTTCCTCGCCTCACCTGCGTCCTGTTTCACCAGCCGAACTTGCCTGGCTTCGCTTCCCTGGCCAACGCCGCCGAGCTTGCCTCCCGCTCTCCTCGGCCCAGCACCGCCGATGCCGGTCCGCCGCCGACACTGGTCCACCGCTGCCGCCGACGCTATCCCGACGCCCTGCATCACCCCTGCGCCTCACCTGCGCCCTATTTCCCTAGCCAACGCCGTCGTCGCCCTCACCTGCCTCCTGTTCCTGGCCGACGACACCGCCGCCCGCCGCCGCCGCCCCTGTGCCACCCTGCGCCGCCGCCCAGGCCATGGCTGAAGCAGCCGGCTGGCAGCCAGACTCTGTTCCCCCTGGTAGCTTTGACATGTAGACCCCGCGTCTGAAAAATCCCCTTTGATCTACACTGTTGGTTCTTTCCTAGATTAATCTCAGCCAAAGAATTTCTTAGTCCAATCTTGCCACATCGCCTCGCCACGTCAGCCCTAGATCTCGCCCTATCATCACCACATCATCGTCACATCATCCAATCTGGTACATATATCGCCACGTGGTGTCCACGTCATCAGGTCCACCGCACCTCTCGTTCTTCCGGTCCGTAGACCGAGTCCGTCATGAACCATCTCACTGACCAGTGGTCCCCGCTCACCTTTCCTTAACAAAAATAATTCAATTTCTGAATTTAAAATCTAGGGAATATTCCAAGAATATTCTTTCTTTTTTTCCCTTGGATTTTCCTGATTCCAAACTTCCGAAGTTCATATCTCATCCATCCGGACTCTGGTTCGACCTGTTCTATTTCCTAAATTCTTCTAAAATCGAGCTCTACCTCCTGGTTCAGCTGGTTATTTTAATTGATGTTTATTTAGGCTATTTTCTTGTTATTTATTTGTTTAAATGGGAAGGACCTGGCCCAGTAGGATTCCGAGTCTTAGCACTATCGACCCAGGTGGTTAGATGATAGGTTTTATGGTTAGCCATGGGTACTTTCTTGTCTGTGTGAGGGAAAGGTGGCTCATGGGGGAAGGCAGTGTTGAGGCAGAGTTTCTAAAAAGCCTTATTACAGATTCCTTGGCCACACACAATGAGAAGTGTGATATTTGCGCATGGCCATTAAGACGATGATGTATCTTGTGGGTAAAGCTATACAACCTCTACAGAGTGTTTAACTAATCTATTTAAATAGCCGTGTCCGAGGTCATGGACATGCTCGGTGAATTTAAATGAGGGGTAGTTTGAGAAAACAAGGAATGGTAATGATGCTATGTGCAGGAAAATGAATTTAGCTGTGTGGTCCTGTGTGGACGGTGGGATGGTAACATCCGCTATTTAAAGTGTTGTTTTTCAGCTCTGTTTATAAATTGTTTATAACTGCAACTGATGTGTTATGCAAAATAGCCTTAGCCTTTCTTTGTCAGTTGTGCATATGCATATTTCCGTGTACTTGCTGAGTATTCCATGTACTCACCTTGCAATTCCCCCCAATTCCAGAAGACAGGTTTCCGCTGTTTCCGGAGGAGTTTGCTGCTGAAGACGAGGAATAGGCCATGTGCCCCAGTTGACTGCCTGTGGCATGTTAAATGAAGCTTCCACGTATTTTTTTATTTCCGCTGCTATCTTGTTTTCTTTAGGCCCTTCGTGGCATAATAAATGTAAACTTTAGACATAGGGCTTCTCATAGTCAATTTATTAATAAATAGTTTGGTTTCCTTCGTGATGTTGGCTGTGATATTATTCTTGTGACTGTGTGTGCTAGTGTGATCCTGGGGCTAGTACATGTATACAGAGGGTCCTGTTTTGGGGTCCTACATGGTTGGTATACATTTTCCTTTATAACAGCATTTTCTCTGATACCAACCCTGTGGGACCCCAAAACAGGACCCTCTGTGTAGATGTACTAGCCTTAGGATCACGCTAGCACACACAGTCACAAGAATAAAATCGCAGCTAATATCACGAAGGAAACCAAACTATTTATTAATAAGTTGATTGTGACAAAGCCTTATAGCTAAAGTTACATTTATTATGCCACGAAGGGCCTAAAGAAAATAAGATAGCAGCAGAAATAAAATAAATATGTAGAAGCTCCATTTAACATGCCACAGGTAGTCAACCAGGGCACACGGCCTATTCCTTGTCTTCGGCAGCAAACTCCTCCGGGAACAGCAGAAACCTTTCTTCTGGAATTGGGGGGAATTGCAAGGTGAGTACATGGAATACTCAGCAAGTACACGGAAATATGCATATGCACAGCTGACAAAGAAAGGCTAAGGCTATTTTGCATAACACAGCAGTTGCAGTTATAAACAATTTATAAACAGAGTTAAAAACAACACTTTAAACAACGGATGTTACCAGCCAACCGTCCACACAGGACCTGTCCACATAGGACTACATAGCTAAAATCATTTTCCTGCACACAACATCATTACCATCCGTTGTTTTCACATACTACCCCTCATTTGAATTCACCGAGCATGTGCATGACCGCGGACGTGGCTATTCGATTAGTTAAACACTCTGCAGAGGTTGTACAGCTTTACCCACAAGATACATCATCGTCTTAACGGCCATGCGCAAATATCACACTTCTCATTGTGTGCGGCCAAGGAATCTGTAATAAGGCTTTTTAGAAACTCTGCCTCAACACTGCCTTCCCCCATGAGCCACCTTTCCCTCACACAAACAAGAAAGTACCCATGGCTAACCATAAAACCTATCATCTAACCACCTGGGTCGGCAGTGCCAAGACTCGGAATCCTACTGGGCTAGGTTCTTCCCATTAGGGCATGTGGTTGTACGTTAGGCTCAGATCATTGGCTTATGAAGTGAAGTCCTTAATTGACCAAGGCAACTTGCCAAAACTATAATAGCACATAGCTTCACATTAGGCTCACACAGAGGCCTAACCTGGTAAGGATCACACAGATACCTCACCCCCTTACTAGGTTCACATAGAACCACCCATCACCCCAGTCCAAAATATTTTATCCACCCGTTGTTTACTACACGGTGCAACACATGCTACCGGAAAGATAGTACACAGCCACATAGATCAAATAAAACAGTGATAAGTATATCCTTAATCATTATTATATTTTGCTTGTAAAACAATTTGAGCGGGGCTAAGCATTTACTACTCTACCCTGAGTTGACCCCTATGTTCAACTCACAAAGGCTAGGGTGACAAGGTATCATAGGATATTGAATAATCAAAGGCATGGAATAACAACAATTAGGTCATGCTACCCATCGATGATTTGTAAATAAAATAATGCATGTTTCACAATAAAACTATTTATAAATTGGGTCCAATATGTTCAAAGGGTGCACTTGCCTTGCTCCAGGTACTGTCCTTGCCCTGCGTCTTCTGCGGTGAACTGCTCCTTGGCTTCCATGTCTATACGTTCGCAACAAGAAACAAATAAATAACAAGAAAACAACCAAACTAACATCAATTAAAATAACCAACTGAACCACGAGGTAGAGCTCAATTTTAGAATAATTTAGGAAAAAGAACGGGTCAAATCGGAGTCCGGATGGATGAGATATGAACTCCGGAAGTTTGGAATAAGGAATATCTGAGGGTAAAAGAGAAGCAATATTCTTGGAATATTCCCTGGATTTTAAATTTAGAAATTGAATTGTTTTTGTGGAGGAAAAGGAGCAGGGACCATAGGTTAGTGAGATGGTTCAAGACGGACTCGGTCTACGGACCAGAAGAGAGTGGTTCGGTGGACATGATGATGTGGATGCCACATGGTGACATGTGTACCTGATTGGATGAGGTGACGATGATGTGGAGATGATAGGGTGAGATCTAGGGCTGACATGGCGAGGTGATGTGGCAAAATTGGATTAAAGAAATTCTATGGCTAAGATTCAATCTAGGAGATCCAACGGTGTAGATCAACAGGGGATTTTTCAGCCATGGGCCCGCATGTCACTGCCACCAGGCTGCTTCGGCCACTGCCAGGCAGTGGTGCAAGAGCGGTGTAGGGGCGGTGAGACTGGCGGCAGCTCGACGGCGGCATCGTTGACCGGGAATAGGAGGCGGCTCGGTGGCGGCGGCGTCGGCCGGGGAAGCAGGGCACAGGCGAGTGCGACGGCAGTGTCGACCGGGGAAGCAGGGCGCAGGCGAGGCGCAGGGGCAATGCAGGATGTCGGGACAGTGTCGACAGTGGTGACGGACCGGCATCGGCGGCGCTGGTCCGGGGAGAGCAGGAGGCGAGCTCGGCGGCGTTGACCGGGGACCCGAAGGCAGGTGAGTTCGGCTGGTGAAACAGGACGCAGGCGAGGGCGAGGAGGGACGACGGCTGTCATGCCCAGAATTTCCATCCAAAATTCTGGAGTTTTATTGTGGGTAAACCCTCGTCCAGGAATCAACCGAGGCACACATGACAAAATTGATAATCAAAGTAATTGGTTACATAGCGTAAGCATTTATTACAGAGGTGAATGGTACCTCTCAAATAAAGAAAGTTCTAACAGCGGATAAATAAACAACAGCGTGACGATTCCCACTCCACACACTTGACTGGGCTCCCTCTTAGTCCTCCAAATAGTCCTCTTCGCTGTAGTCCTCCTCGGAAGGATTGTTGATTGCAAGGTGAGCATATGACATACTCCGCAAGCCACACAGCAAGTATGCAAGTGCACAGGATAACAAAGAAGGGCATAATATGGCTCAAAATTGCATAAAAGCATTTAATAACACATTTGAGAGAGTAGTAAAACGGTAATTAAATAACAGTATTAATCAACGCTATACCGCTCACCAAAACGGTATAGGCCCAACCACTCCAACCTAGAGCTACACATGTTCCACTGTTCAACCATTAAATTTAAGTAGTGTGGGATTAATCATAGAAAACATCGCTAGGCCGCCCTTAACCGTGGGCACGGCTATTCGAACAGTTTTACTCTGGCCAGAGATGTACCAATTTACCCACAAGACACAACTCCACAGCACATCACTGTGCCCCTTGATACCACCACGGTATCTCGGTAAGGAATTGTGATAGGACCCTCCATGTAATCCGCACAACAAGGGAGCCACCCGCTGGACCACCAGTTTCCGGCAGGAGCTGATCAGGCCCCCAACAGGGAAACGATCCAACGCCCAAGACATGGACTTATTGACGCAGCCATGGTGGTCTTATTGACACAGCCACAACACACCATGGTGGACCCCGGTTGAACGTACTACGCATTGGATCCTACCATTACCCATGCTGGCTTGTGGTTAGCACGAGTGTTGCTTCGCAACAAGTAGTCCGCGAACCGGTCCTTAACTGTCACGAGCACCTCTAGCAACAACACCAACCATGGTGCTCGCAACCCACCTTTTAGTCATGTTTTAGTGGACCATTAAATTGTCCTTATACGACCACGTCGTAAAGGGATCATCATTCCATGTGACTGAATAATAGTATAGAAATCATTATGACAACCCATAAGTTATTCTATTAATTGCTAGGCATGGCTAAGCAGAGTCCTAGAGTTATTCTAGCTAACCAGTAAATAAAGGTAGCTAGTCAAACTTATCCCATGGGTACAATGTCATGTGATCAAATCAAAGGGGCCATAAACAAAGGTTAGTTTTTTCCTGTCCCGATGACATTCCAAAATAAATGCAGCGTTGAAAGAAAACGTAGCTTTAATCATAGGAACAATATGTTCAATGAGAAAGAGGAATCTGTGTGACTTGCCTTGCAGCTCGACACAGTCTTCGACACCTGCTTCGACAAACTGCGCCTCTTCCTGAGCGTCGGTAGCTATAGGCAAATAACAAAATGGCAAAAACAGTACATCAACACACATGAACAGTACATTATTATATTTTTAATGGATAGTTCATGATTTTTAGAGAAATTAGAGACTTGAACGACCTCAAACCGAGTTCGTATGAATTAGTTATGATTTTTAGAATTTTTAACCCTTTATAGCCTATGCAACAGAATTAACTGATTTATTGCGTCATAATTGAATTAATTTTTTTCGGAAAAGGCATTTAGGGCGCCACAGGAGAGAGGGGGCTGTCGGCTGACCAGTGGGGCCCACTGTCAGTGCGAGGGAAGGGGTCTGGTCCATGGTTGAACCGAGTCCACCGCGGTCCATGGGGGGCAAAACTGACGGCTAGGTCTCTAGGTTTGATCGACGGGTGGGATCTAACTGATAGGGCCCGACGGCTCACTCGACCGAAAGGATCGGCCTACGGCGACGAGATGGCACCGAGCTGGCGCCACAACGCGGCCACGGCGGCTACAGTGACGGGCGGACAGCGGCAGCACAGGATCCGATGGTCGACGGCGATCGGCGGCGCGGCGACGCACTAGGAGAGCGGGAAAAGGTAAAGAAGGTCGAGGTGATCGTTACCGAGGGCGAAACGGCGAAGAACGGTGACGGAGAGACGGCCGGCGGCAAGCTTGAGGCCGGCGGAGGGCTTCGGATCTTCATCGACAGCGGTGTTCCGGTGGCTCCGAGGGCTTACGAGGCGGCGGCCTGGCTTCAGCGGACCCTGTGAACCTAAGCGATGGCGGCGGCGAACTCCGACGAGCGCCGAGGTGACGGCGGCGCGCAACCGGAACCTAGCGGCCCGGCGGAACAAGCGCAAGGCGGGGGGAGGGCGGCTAGGGCTAGCTCGAGCCGATCTAAAGGTTGCGAAAAGACCCAGGGGTTCCAGGCTGCTATAAAGGCAAAGAGGGGTGGACTCCGGCTCGGAACCTCACGGGTTTTATGGCGGCGAGACGAGAGAGAGAGAGAGGAGACTGGACCTCGGGAGGCTTCGGGGCTCCGTTCCACGGACGATTCAGCTCCGTTTCTCTTGGGGATTAGGGTAGAGGCAGATAAGGGCTAGGTTTCCCTCAACCGATTTGGAGAGAACGGTGTCCGAGGCGAACGGATTCGCGAGATTCGCCGCGGCGCGGCTCTCGGGTGCTATAGCGCCTTCGGGCGCGAGAAAGACGACGATGACCCCGACAGGCGGGTCCCACCTGTCGGCGACTGCGGCGGCGCGGGCGCGGGCACGAGCACGGCAGGGGTGCGGGCAGAGAGGAAGGTGAGCACAGCACGGGCCAAGATCTGGCCCAGCGGCTGGGCGAAGGGGATTTTAAAAACCTTTCTCTTTTTATTTTTCACTGCTGTGAGCTTATTTATTTTGCCAAAAGATGCTCCTTAATCGATTAATTCCCAGAAAATTCCAGAAATTAAATAATTAAGCAAAGAATTTTATAAAATTATTTTCTCAAGCCCATTTTTCTTCAGATTTTGCCCCCTCCCAGATTTCCACCCGCCCCCTATTCCACCACCCCCCCTTCCCCCCCCCCACCCCTTCCCGCCCCCCGCCCCCCACCCCCTTCCCCGTCCCCCCCCCCCTTCTCCCCCCCCCTCTCCCCCCCATACCCCCACCTCCCTCCTCACCTCTCACACCCCGATTCTCCCCTCCCTCCCTTTCCCCCTCCCCACCCCTCCCCCCCCCCCCCCCCCACCCGGCCCCGCCCCCTCCCACTCCGCCGCCGCCATTTAATCCGCCGCCCCCTCCATTTGGTTCTTACCCCCCGCCCCCCTTCCTCGTAAGCCTCCCCTCCCACCCCCCCCCCCTCTCCCCCGCGCGGCCGCCGGAGATTTTATTCCCTTTTTGCCATTTCCTGAATTCACCAATATTTTATATAGGATAATTTCAGGGTGTTACAACGGCGCAGGGGCGGCGATGCTCACCAGCGGCGTCGGTGGCTATGGCGGGCGGAGGAGCCACGGCGGCGTTGGCGTGGTGGCAGAGGAAGATGGCAGCGGCATCGTCGGCTTCGGGAGAAGGGGAAAAAGTCGACGACGGCTATGTATATATAATAGGCGGCTCGACACGGTTAGGGTGGCGGGCCGGTGGTTTAGGGCGGCGCACGGGATGGGCCATGCGGTGCAGTGAAGAGGCACGGTGGGCGTCGGCGTGGGCCAGGCCGGGGCGCGGCCCAGGCAGAGGCGACGGACCGGGCTCTGGCGGTGGCGCAGGAGCAGGCTAGGCCGGGGCTCAGCGCAGGCGTAGGGGCACAGGGGCGGCGGCAGGTGGGCCGGCTGTGGTGCCAAGAAGGAGGCCTTCGGCTTCCCTGCCGAAGGTAGAAGAAAGGGCAGAAGAGAAAAAGGAAGAAGGGCAGGGGGCTGAGTGGAAAAAGGGAAAAGGAGAGGAAGGAAGGGAAAAAGAAAAGGAAAAGGCAGGGGTTTTGTCAAAAAATTGCTGAATCCGGACCCTTTGAAATTGATGGGATTATTTGGAGAATTAGAGAATGAACTTGGACCTCCGGGGAACTAGAAATTGATACAGATGTGAAAATTAGAGTCTATGAATTTGGGGAAAAATAAATTGGAAATGAGCTCCACTTCTGAAATCCAAATAAACCCGATTAAGAAAATGACAACAAATCACACCATAATTAATTATTTAATCACATTAAATCCTTTTTGTTACGACATTTTTCATTAAGCTGATTGAGGCGAAAAAACTGAAGGTGGATTTTCACAATCGGACGAAAAGAACGAAAAACGAAAAATCTGGACGTGACAAACCTACCCCCTTAAACAGAATCTCGACCTTGAGATTCGGACAGGCTTGGGAACAACTCGGGAAACTCTGCCCTCAGATCATCTTCACACTCCTAGGTGGCTTCTACTTCTGTGTGATGACTCTACTGAACCTTACAAAAACAGATGGTCTTACTCCTCGTGGTTTGCTCTGCCGTCTCAAGGATCTTGATTGGATGTTCATGATATGACAGATCTGGTTGAAATTCCACTGCCTGCAATGGGATTTCTTCTTCTTGTGGGTGCCATGGGCCCCGGGTACCTCATGACAAGCATATGGGCCACTCGGATAGAGGATGGGCCTAGCCTTGTGATTAGAGATATAGCTAGATTCGGCAGACTTCGCCTTGTATAGGAAGGAATATACAGTCCTAGTCGGGTGCGTTATATCTCCAAGGGGAGATCTCCTAGTCGTAATCCGATGGGGACTCCTACCTTTTAACCCTATCCCCCAGTATATAAGGGGAGGCAGGGCACCCCATGAGGGCAGGTTGAGTTGGTTCACCAGAATCACCACCATAATTCCTCAAAGGAATACATATAAACTGGACGTAGGGTATTACCTCACATCGAGGGCCTGAACCAGTATAAAATCTTCCTGTGTTCCTTTGCAATCCACCGAGTTTCCATCCGCCGAGTAGCCCCATATATTTATTGCTGGTGTAATACATCGACAGTTGGCGCGCCAGGTAGGGGCTTCGGTGCGATCTACATCTACAAGCTCGATGGATCCAGCAACCGAACTCGACGGCGGCAAACTCTCCCCCAGAGATGCAATCGCATTTAGAAGCCTCGACTTCGTCGCCGACCAGATCGGCAATCTCACCTTGGTCGACTCGGACTCGATCCGATCTGCCAGGGAACCAGCCGACTCCGCGCTAGTCGGCCTACACGATGCTGCAGCAATCTTTCACGACATGCTGCGGCAACCTCCAATACGCCCGAGTCCAGGGACAACACTTTCTTTCGATGTTCGACTCGGACTCGGTTTTGAGCCGGCCGAGATCGGGCCAAAAAAGGAAGAGATCGTCAATTTCCCGTTCGGACTCGGCGACGCCGCGGATATCTACAATCTACATCCAACGCGGCAAACCCGATCCTCTGGAGTTCGACTCGGATACGGCCCAGAGCCACTCGAGATCGGATCTAGGGAGGTCGGAGTTATAATCACCCCCATCAACTATTCCGACTACGACTCTCAGTCGGACTACGACTCCCAGTCGGATTCCGACTCTAAGTCGGATAGCAGTTTGGCAAGCTTCCCCCCGCCACGAGAAATCTTCATGGCATCCAAAGGCTCTACTCCTACTCAGGAATCACGCCGACTACACGAGCAACAAGAGGAGGAAGCCTGCCGACTGCAAGAACAACAAGAGGAAGAAGCGAGACGCCGACATGACGCCCTACGCAAAGCTGGGCAGACTGCTCAACAACAAATCCTCCAAACCTGAGTCAGCAACCACGACGTCTTCATTACTCCTCAACAGAACATCGTGGCCGCTGCGACTCTACTGGATACACTCCAGTTTGGGCCTGATCACCAGGCCACCCCAACGATCGCAAGGATAAAAGCCCTGCTTACCGCTGCTGCATGTCAGCAGCACCAACAGTCGGGTGATACCCTCATACCGACCAACCGGTCGACATTCCCAACGGCAGTCTCATCTACCTCAAAGCGACGCCGAGCGGCTGGCTCCAGTCAGCTGCATACGGAGGCACGTCAGGCGTCACTCGGCAGCCCCAACGATAACCGGTGACGCCAAAGCAACCGTCGGGATGATCAGGACCTTCGAGGCCGACAACGACGTGATCTTCGGCAGGACATCAACGCTCGACACCGCGAACGAGAAGATGATGAGCAACGCCAACCGGAAGACGAGAACGAGCGTTTCGGCCTCCACCACGAGTGGTTTCGCCGCCGTAGTCGGGGTCGGAGTCCTCATGAAGATGAAGAAGTACCGGCCTTCACCCAGGAGCTACAACAGGCCGACTGGCCATCGGGTTTCAAGCCTACAGGAGTCGAAAAATACGACGGCAAGACCAATCCCTAGTCTTGGCTCACGGTCTATACTACGGCAATCCGAGCAGCTGGAGGAAATCACAAAGTCATGGCTAACTACCTCCCAGTCGCTTTAGCCGACTCAGCGAGGACATGGCTAACAGGACTTCCCAAGCAATCAATCGGCTCATGGGCAGAACTCCGAGAACGCTTCATCGCCAACTTCCAGGGAACTTATGAGAGATCATCTTCCGAGTACGACTTATATCAGTTGCATCAAAGGAAGAACGAGTCTCTTCGTGACTTCATTAAGAGGTTTTCTGAGAAGAAGAACTCAATCCCTAACGTCAAGGATGAGGTTGTCATCGCCGCCTTTCGAAAAGGAGTCAAAGACACCTCGTTCATCGACAAATTCACACGGAAGCCTCCCAACTCTGTCAAGGCTTTATTCGACATGGCGAATAAATACGCCGACTCAGCCCACGCTGTTGCTGAGGCCCTTGAAGATAAAAAGGCATCCTGACAGAAGAAGCGGGAGGGCACCAACGACGCGGTCTCGACTAAAGCCAGGAATCACAAACGTAAGTCAGACGGCTTCATTGTGGTAGTCGGTCACAATCGTCTTCGACTTTCAACAACTGAAGATTATCAAAACAACAAGTGACATGCTCGGGGGCTCACAAGCTCAAACGCAAGGATGGCATCCCCACTCCGAAATACCGAACAGCTAAGTCGCTTCCTGATAAATATTTCTTCACTCGGCCTTGCCAATGCCGCTTACACCTAATAGGTGCACAAGCTGCACTCTTCTCTGTTTTTGCTCTTAAATGATTGCAAAAGTACTTGAGTAGCATAAACCCTGATCCGTGAAACTTTGCTCCATGAAAGATGAACTCAAGTCACCCAAAACGCGTGTCTGGGAAAGAGCCATGAGCCAACTCCCGACGCTAGGGGGCTATGACTAGTCGGGCAGAGTGTTTAAACGTAAGGGGTCAACTACTCGGGGAAATTAATATCAAAAAGAGGAAAAACTCGTATTTACATATATTGTAAAATATATTTTATTCGGGTGATTATTTCCATCATCAGATGCTACTCATCTGATATCTTTATATTGCAGGCCCAGCTCTGGATACGCGTGACAGGAACTCAGGGCTGCGAGCCTATCTCCTACGCTCGGGGGCTGGACAAGTCTGCCAAAATACACTCGGGATGCTCCATGAGGGCTACTTACCGAGTACTTGCGCCAGTCGGGACGTCATCTTCTCCGGCTACGCTCCATGTGAGCTGACAACCGACTTCCGGCACTAGTCGGGGGTCGTATATCACTCGGCTGGGTGAGGTACGCCCCATGAGGGTCGCTAGCCGAATCCTATGCTAATGCAAGGTTCGGGTACCTCGCTTGGCTATAACTCTGTTGAGTAGGGTATGCCCCATGAGGGTCGCTAGCCGAATCCTATGCTAATGTAAGGTTCGGGTACCCTGCTCGGCTCTCCTGAAGTCAGAGAAGACTTACATCGTCAAAGCGCATCCGGAGTTCTCATGCACTGCGTCACACCTGAGGAGGGCAAGCAGATCCTGCAACACACCTGCTTGGGCACCTGTGGCAACCAGGCTGCATCCAGAACATAAGTCGGAAAGGCTTGCGAATAAGGATTTCTCTGGCTGATTGCGGTTACCGACACCAAAAAACTCATCCTGACATGCGATGGATGATACTTCTATAGAGCTATGCCGGATAGGTTGGCTCAAGCCGGCTTATTTGGTAGCAGCCACCAAGATATGAGTTCCTACAGTAGCATGCTCCATGTGGGCTGCCCGCAGGCTGAGTTGAAATTATAGCGCTGGTGCTACCAACAGGAGCCGATGAGGTAAACAGATATGCTTCATGAGAGCCTTATTGCTAAACATATACGTTTGGGTATCTGTTTTATCCACCAGGTCTCGAGGATATATCCTTATAAGGATCACAAGCTGGTCTTCATTAAAATTGGGGATGCAGGTATCTTTCTCGAGTACACCTGACCACGCCATGGATTTATTTTCATAAAGTGGTACTCGGCCTATATGCGTGGCCACCAGTTGCCATGGGCAACATTATTCCAGCCGATATGACGCTGAAGAGTCTAACTTTCGAGTAGTGCACTACTTGGGAGAGACTATAAATTTCTCATTCCCGCTGACATGATGCGGAGGAGTCTAACTTTCGAGTAGTATGCTACTCGGGAAAGACTATAAACATTCTTCCAGCTGACGAGCTGAAGAGTCTAACTTCCGAATGGGACGCCACTCGGGAAAGACTATAAACACCTTTTCCAGCTGACATGAAGCTGACGAGTCTAATTTTCGAGTAGTATACTACTTGGGAAAGACTATAAATAATCATCCCGGCTGACATGATGCCGACGATTCTAATTTTCGAGTAGTATACTACTCGGGAAAGACTATAAACACCCCCTTTCTAGCTGACATGACGCTGAAGAGTCCCATATACGAGTAGCATCCTACTCGGCAAGACTATAAACACACATTCCGACTGACATGAAGTCGAAGAGTCCTACATACGAGTAGTTCCCTGCTCAGCAAGACTATAAATCATATTCCGGTTGACATGATACCGAAGAGTCTCATATACTAGTAGTATACTACTCGGGAAAGACTACAAGGTTAAAGATCTTTGACTTTATGTTTAATTGTCTTCACAATTAAGCACAAAGTCGGGGGCTACACCTAATAGGTGCGCCTATTCGGCGCACACTATTCCTACATCTACATGAAGCCCTTCATAGCCTCGCTGCCAGCTGACATGAAGCAGGACTCGGGAGAAGCAGCACTCAGACAAAGAGTACTCGGGAGCAATGCACTCGGGAAGACTTCACCGTGGAGGATGAGCACTCGGCATCAGCTATGACTCAACTATGATGGTCTCGGGGGCTACTGTGGGTGCCATGGGCCCTGGGTACCTCATGACAAGCATATGGGCCACTCGGATAGAGGATGGGCTTAGCCTTGTGATTAGAGATATAGCTAGATTTGGCAGACTTCGCCTTGTATAGGAAGGAATATACAGTCCTAGTCGGGTGCGTTATATCTCTAAGGGGAGATCTCCTAGTCGTAATCCGATGGGGACTCCTACCTTGTAACCTTGTCCCCCAGTATATAAGGGGAGGTAGGGCGCCCCATGAGGGCAGGTTGAGTTGGTTCACTAGAATCACCATCATAATTCCTCAAAGGAATACATATAAACTGGACGTAGGGTATTACCTCACATCGAGGGCCTAAACCAGTATAAAATCTCCCTATGTTCCTTTGCAATCCACCGAGTTTCCATCCGCCGAGTAGCCCCATATATTTATTGCCGGTGTAAAACATCGACACTTCTGGCACTCGAAGACAGTTCTTCAACTGCGAGACGTGGAACACATCATGGATCCTTGACATTGATGGCGGCAGCTCCAACTGATACGCAACTTCTCCTCGACGAGCAACGATCCAAAGCAGACCTACACATCTCGGGGCAAGCTTTCCTTTCACTTGAAATCTCTTGGTTCCTCTCAATGGGGTTACCTTCAAATAGACATAGTCCTCCTTCTCGAAAGTTAAATCCCTGCGACGGTTGTCTGCGTAACTCTTCTATCGAGACTGGGCTACCTTTAATCTATCCCTAATCAAAGCAACTTTCTCTTCGGCTTCGCGGATCACATCGGGTCCAAAAACTATTCTTTCTCTAGTCTCATTCCAATTCAAAGGTGATCTACATGACCGCCCATATAAAGCTTCAAACGGTGACATCTGTAGACTCACCTGATAGCTATTGTTGTAGGAGAACTCAGCATAGGGTAAATTCTTGTCCCAACTAGATGCATAGGCTAAAGCACAAGCTCGGAGCATATCCTCCAAAATCTGATTAACTCTCTCCGTCTGCCCATCAGTCTGGGGGTGATATGCGGTGCTGAAATTGAGACGAGTACCCATTGCCTCCTGCAAAGCATGCTAGAAGCAAGAGGTAAACTGAGTCCCTCGATCTGAGACTATCTTCCTGGGCACCCCATGCAAACACACTATCCGATTCACATATAGTTCTGCCAATTTGTCACCTGAGTAGGTTACTTTGACTAGAATAAAGTGAGCAACTTTGGTGAGACGATCCACAATAACCCAGATGGAATCATATCCTGACTGAGTCTTGGGCAAACCTGTGATAAAATCCATGCCAATCTCATCCCACTTCCATTCTGATACCTTCAACGGTTGTAAAAGTCCAGCGGGTCGTTAATGTTCTACCTTGACTCACTGGCAGACATCACAAAGTTCTACATACTCTGCAATCTCTCGTCTCTTGTTGGGCCACCATAATTTGCCCTTGAGGTCTTGATACATCTTGGTACTATCGGGATGGATGAAATAATGGGACTCATGTGCCTCTGACAAGATAAGCTTCTTGAGTTCGGGCTGATCCGGCACAACCAACATCTCCTGTAGCCATATAACACCATTCTCATCTACAACAAACCCTATGGCTTTTCCTTTCTTCATGTTGAGTTTGATTTCTTTAACATTTGCATCATCCTTCTAAGCTTCCTTGATTTGGTCTTCCAAGGTGGGCTTGACCTCTAGGTTAGCCACATACCCTTCTGGTACTATCTCGAAACTCAACCTTTCAAACTCCTGAAAGAGTGATAATTGGCTCTCTTGAATTTCTAGGTTGCTGCAGTAGACCTTCCTGCTTAGGGCATCGGCAATAACATTTGCCTTGCCAGGGTGGTAGTGGATTCCCATATCGTAATCCTTGATCACTTCTAACCATCTTCTCTATCTCTGATTCAGGTCATGCTGAGTAAAGATATACTTTAGACTCTTGTGGTCTATATACACCTGACATCGGTTACCTATCAGGTAATGCCTCCATATTTTCAGTGCGTGTACCACTGCGGCAAGCTCCAAATCATGGGTCGGATAATTTTCCTCATGTGGGCGTAGTTGTCTTGAGGCATAGGCAACCACTTTGCCTTCCTGCATTGGAACACAACCAAGTCCTGTACGAGATGCATCACAGTAAATGTGAAACCCCTTGTGGATATCGGCAAAACCAACACTGGTGCTGATGTCAAACTCTTCTTCAGGGCCTCAGAGCTACCCTGACACTCTGGTGTCCACACAAACTTCTTCTATTTCTTCAACAATTGCGTCAATGGACGAGCAACCTTGGAGAAACCTTCTATGAATCTTCTGTAGTAGCAGGCCATACCAAGAAAACTGCGAACTTGTGTCACGGTCTTGGGCGGCCGCCAGTTGATAATCATACTCACTTTCTTTGGATCAACTGCAACTCCAGCGGTGGTCACAACATGTCCAAGGAACTCAACTTCTTTCATCCAGAACTCACACTTACTGAACTTGGCATACAACTGGTGTTCCCTTAGTTTTTCCAAAACAAGCCTCAGATGATGCTCGTGCTCTTTCTCATCCGTGGAGTAGACGAGAATATCATAAATGAAAACAACAACAAACTTATCCAAATATTCCATGAATACCTTGTTCATCATGTTCATGAAGTAGGCAGGGGCATTTGTCAACCCAAAAGACATAACTGTGTACTCATAGAGCCCGTATCTAGTGGAAAACGCCATCTTAGGGATATCCTTGGGTCTGATCCTAAGCTGATGATACCCTGATCTAAGATCAATCTTGGAGAATACACCTGCTCCTTTCATTTGATCAAACAGATCATCAATACGAGGCAAAGGATACTTGTTCTTGATGGTTACATCATTCAAGCAATGATAATCAACACACATTCTCTTAGTCCCATCTTTCATTTCAACAAAAATAACTGGGGCTCCCCATGGCGATGAGCTAGGCCTCACAAAACCTTTCTCTTGCAACTCTTGTATCTGCTTCTTCATCTCTGCTAACTCATTAGCTACCATACGGTACGGCCTCTTGGATATGGGCGATGTCCCTGGAACTAGATCGGTGACAAACTCAATATCTCTATGTGGTGGCATGCCTGGCAGTTCTTCAGGAAAAACTTCTGGATATTCTCTAACAATTGATACTTTCTGTAGCTCAGAGATCTCCATGTGGTGCACTAGGGCTCCTTTCCAAGGGGGATTAGCTAAGGCTTTGAAATTCACCTTCTCTCCTTTGGAGTTTTCTAAAGTGATCGATCGACTTCCACAATCTAACACTGCCTTATGGGTCTGCAACCAGTCCATCCCTAGGATGACGTCAAGCTAGGGTGTATCTAACATAATCAGATTGGCAAAGGACTCTACACCCTCTATTTCAATTTTCACTCTTGGACAACCGGTTTGGGTTCTCATTTCTGACCCCGGAGTTTGGATAAGCAAGGAGCACTTAAGAGGTATGGTGGGAAACTGATGTTGAGAAGCAGGAACCTGAGAAACAAACGAATGTGAAGCTCCAGAATCAAATAAAACTGTTGCAGGTATAGAGTTAACTAGGAACTTACCCACGACAACGTCCGTAGAGGTCTAGGCTTCCGCCGCAGTGACATGGTTAACACGACCTCTGACCACGGTCTGCGGTGTTGCTGGTGTAGCTTGTTGGCTGCCTCCTAGTGCTGGCGTCTTGGCTGGGGTATTTCCCAGATTGAACTTCACGGGAGTAATGTTCCTGGGAAGAGGACAGTTGTTGGCGAGATGGCCTGGGTCCTTGCTGTTGTAACAACGACGTGTATATGCTTGACTTCTGACTCCCTACATTGGCTGAATCGGAGTAAACGGGCGAGGTGTTCGAGTGTTTGGAGGTGGCATCTGTGGAATAGTCCTAGAGTGTGGGGTAACTGTCTGACGACTGTACTGCGGAAACGTTCTATAGAATCATTGTCATGATTAATATTTTGTGATGAATAATTGGCTTTATAAATAACTTATTTAAATGAACTTTGGATTGAAAATATATGTGGATGTTGGCGTGAGTGTGTGACTAATGTGGGTCAGGTTGTGATATCTGTGCCCAGAAACGGTTGTTTTGTCTATTTGTGTGCAGGTGACTTGAGGTCTAACCTTGGTCAATGGTGAGGACCGAGACTACGCTCAGGGAGGAGCGGAGGTCTAGCACGGTCGGGATGCCATGTGACAAGATTGGACTAAAGTCAGTTTATCTTGTAGTCAATCTTGGTCAACGGTAGGATCGTGACTACGCTCAGGGAGGAGCCGAGGTCCAGAACGATCAGGGATGCCGGGTGATGAGATTGGACACAAGAATACCGTGTGAGAAGTGTTTGCAATAGGCTTCGCAAATTGGGTGTGCAACAGTGAAGAAATCACGAATAAATTTGGAGTAAAATTGGAGAAGAAACGGAGTACAGCAATCCTAGAGGCTGCTACAGTAATTCGCCTTGCTGCTACAGTAGTCCGACTCGCTGCTACAGTATCAGACTGCTATAGTGATTCCTGCGCGTGGGGGAGTCTAAGTTAGCTACGGAAAAGAGAATTTAATTTGGTAAATTGTAATTAGATTTGGTAAGTGAAGGTTTGAATCCTAGTGGGAATAGGAGTTCTACTCCTACTTTGTGTAGGATGTTTGAGGTATAAATAGATGAGGGATGGAAGCTCTAGAGATATAATGTTTGGAAGAGAGAAAAGTTAGGGTTTAGTTTTGAGAGAGGGGAGTGCTTTGTATGCACTTTGTAAACACATCTTGATGCAATAAAGTTAATCTACTTTGAAGAGCATCTTCGGTGTGTATTCTTCTGAATTCCAACGGTTTATCCGACAAGAGCGCGGCGGCGAGGCGGCGGTTCTACAGGTGGACATACGGCGGTCAGATCGGCGCAAAAGAGACGGTCTGACCAGTGCACTCCATCCAGGTTTGAGGGTTTCTTTTATTCCGCAAAAGATTTTGGTTTTTGGTGTTCCTTGCATTCACCTCCTCGGTAGGCTTGGTTCTTGTGTTCAATCCTACACGTTCCACGTTGTCGCTGGCTTGGGCCACTGGCGTTTTGGCTCATCCTATGCTTGCGATCCTCACCAAGCTTCCTACGCACTTCCTCTAAAAGGAGAGTCTTGTTCACGAAGCTTTGAAAGCTGCTGAATGAAGGAGTACGTGCAAGCTACGATAGCAGAATACAAAACTTTTCTACCGCGCACACCAGGACATCATGCGAGAGAGGGATCATGAATCGTTACCACTAGATGCGTAGTGCAGCGAAAGAAGGGTTGGAGAAACCGGTCCAACCACGCACGTGCCAAGGTAGTAGTGGAAGTAGTTGATCTCCGCAGATCTAATCAGCATCAATGCCGATCAACGCCGCAACGAGCAGCGCCTCCACCGGTATCCACACGTCTGGGGCTGGAACACTGATTGCGAGTGTACTAGTACTCGTGAGCAGCTAGGGTTTCGTTTGGGAGGTGGCGGCTAGGGTTTAGCTCGAGGTCAACAGAAAAACGTAAATCTCCTCGGCCCCTCGCCTCCCTATATATAGACCTCCTCACTCGGGCCTCGTGGACCGAGGCCCAGTAAGAGTCTACTCGGATCTCTATCCGAATCGAGCCCATATTTGAATCACATTCGAATAAGTGTTCCAACCCATTAAGCGTGGGACCCTGTAGGTTCACGTATATTTTGTCGCGACCTGGAAACGCCTTTCTGGTCACCCTATTAATAGCGGCCTCTAGCAAGGCATATTAACCCCAAAATATACGTAAAGATCATATCGGCTAAACCTGTAATGTCCTCATATACAAATCCCTTTGCCTCACAATATCGATTGAGCTCAAGGCGAGACTTGTGTCATCCTCTTAATAGCTCAATCACTCTCTCGATCCTGTGATGGATTACAAACTTGTGATTGATACCTCAATCACACTAGCATGGCCATGTACTTCCATAATCCATTACATCAAGGGGCCCAGAGATATCTCTCCCGTAAGGAGGGGCAAATTCTATCTTGATCATTCACATCCCACTATATGTTTCATAGCAAATCCGAAGACTACTTTTATGACTATCCAGTTACGGAGTAGTGTTTAACAGTCCCAAAATAAGCTACTACGTATGTTGGGAACCATGATGATCTCAAGTCTAAGGACTCTACATAAACACTACTTGAGACTAACTGATGACACATGAAATCTCTGTAGTATCTCATGGTGGGTCTATCCAATATATGTTCACTAAACATATGTCCATATTATCGATTTGGTATCTCCATACCATGATCCATGAGACATGATCATCAATCAATACATATGCTAGTGTTAGAATCATATTTGTTCCTCATATGATATATGATCAGGGATCATTTAGAAATAGCAATATTTGATATTAAGAGTCTCATGAATAAGTCACGTACTCATTGATCAACAATGATAATGTCTATTTCAAGGAACAAATAAATACATTATAATCATAGCATGTGATATATATAACATCTCCATGTTGCCTCTAGGGCATATCACTAACACTGAAATCATGGGCAACCAGTCCAACCTTAAGACTAGAATTGAGACTTTCAGGAAGTGCCTCTAACGATCTGCATCTCTCTAAACCAAACATCTTCTGGCGCATCAGCGGCAGCCAGAGTAGTGAACTGGGTCAGCTGTTGCAATGTCAAAGAATCAAACTCAACATGAAGAAGAGGAAAAGCATAGGATTTGTTGAAGATGAGAACATGGTGTAGATATAATGGCTACAGGAGAAGTTTGGTTGTGCCCTGGATCAGCCTCGAACTCAAGAAGCTTATCTTGTCAGAGGCACATGAGTCTGTTATTTCATCCTCCCAGTAGTACCGAAGAATGTTCAAGACCTCAAGGGCAAATTATGGTGGCCTAGCATGTTGACAGAAGATTGCAGAGTACGTAGCACTTTGTGATGTCTGCCAAGAGTCATGCAGGAACACCAATGACCAGCATGGACTGTACTAAACTGTTGAAGGTACTAGAATGGAAGTGGGATGAAGATTGTGGCATGGATTTTATTCACAGGGTTGCCCAAGAACTTCAAGTCAGGATATGATTCCATCTGGGTTGTTGTGGACTTCTCACCAAGTTCGCTGCTTCACTTTTAATATCCGCCGTCAAAGTAAGCACTATGCCTATACCCTTCCGGTGACAAGTTGGCAGAACTATAATGATGTAGAATCGTGATCGGATAGTGTGCTTGCAGGAGTGCCTAGTAAAGATATGTATCTCAGATCGAGGGACTCCAGTTTACCTGTTCAAACCTCTCATTCTGGCATGCCTTGCACATAGGCAGATATGGGTACTCGTCTCAAATTCAGCACACATATGACCCACAGACAGATGGGCAAAACATAGGGGTTAAATAATCAGATTTTGGAGGATATGCTCCAAGCTGGTGCTTTAGCCTATGCTTCTAGCTGGGACTGGAATTTACCCTATGCCAAGTTCTCCGACAACAATAGCTATCAGGCGAGTCTGCAAATGTCACCGTTTGAAGCTTTATATGGGCGGTCATGTAAAACACCTTTGCACTTGGAATGAGACAACAGGAGAAAGAATGGTTTTTGACCCGATGTGATCTCGTGAAGCCGAAGACAAAAGTTGCTTTGATCAGGGATAGATTAAAGGTAGCTCAGTCTCGACAGAAGTGTTACGCAGACAACCATCGCAGGGATTTAACTTTTGAAAAGGAGGACTTATGTCTATTTGAAGGTCCCCATTTGAGGCAGAACCAAGAGGTTTCAGTGAAAGGAAAGCTTGCCCTCGAGGTATGTAGGTCCGTTCCGAATCGTTGCTCGCCGAGGAGAAAGTTGCGTATCAGTTGGAGCTTCCCATCAATGTCAGGGATCCAATGATGTGATGGCAACGGGCGTGCCGATCTTCCGTAAGGCAAAGATAACTCTCGATTATGGTGGAAATTTGACGTGCAGATCCGGCTTCTGATCACCAAGACCCGAACCTGATCGAGTACCACGTCTCATCTGTTACAACCGTATGCGCTGGCGCGGTTGACCGTCGGTGTCACGAAGGTAATCCTTCTACATGGAATCGAAGAAGAACACAAGCAAGAACAAGAAAGATTGCAACTCAATTGCAGATGAATGATTATACTCTCGAGTTGGGGTCTCACAAACCGATAAAACGGCGAAACTGTTCAAGGGTAGAATAATCTAGCAAAACCCCCGACTTAAACAGCGGCATGCTGCGGAATATATATGAGTTAGGAACGTCTAGGAGTGAGGGTTTGCCCTGTGAGGGGCACACATCCTCATGGGTTTAGCCCACGACACACACAATTATAAGGCCAAGGTCGCAAAACAGACTCGGACTGGAAGAGTTTTGTGTCTTGTTTCGGATGATTCTGGACAGCTAGGAGGAATTTTGATGTGAAACTACAACCATCTGAAAGTAGACTTCATAAGCTTTCCAACAAGTACTTGTAGGCCCTGTAACTCTTACTCTTATGGATCAAAAGTTATGACGTTTGAATTGATGTTGTCTCCTAGCCCGAAAACTGACACGGTCTCGAGAATAGGAGTTTACTTGCACTTGTGGTTGTCTTCACTTCAATATGTGTTTCTTTGAGCTATTCTTCATGGTTCTTCTCCCTCCCAGGTTCTAAGAATAAATAAAATCATCACAGAAGTTAAATAGCATGACATTCGTAGAAATATTCTCTCATGTAAGCTTAGGAACGGCATTCAACTCCTGGCGATTAAGTTGACGGAGTAGAACGTGCACGAGTAATTGGTCTTGGATCGGTTGCACATCTTGTTCATCTCGTCATGATGAGGTTAATATCAAGTGTGTACTAAGACATGATGTCCTCATCATCCTCCCTCTGCTGTGATTTGGAAATGCGTCTTCCGACTCAAAGGTCGATCTTCTCACCCAAGTAAGGCTTCAAATCAGCAACCATTGATAAACATCACTCACACCTATAATCTGCAGGCAAATCAATCTTGTATGCATTATCATTTATCTTTGCAAGAACTTTATATAAGGACCAGCAGCTCGAGACATTATTTTGACTTGGCGCAAAGTAGGAACCTAAACTTTTTTCCCTTTAAGTGTAAACCAAACAAGATCACAGGTTCAAAAATAAGCTCGCTTTCTACCGTTGAACACAGCAAGTTTACTATTTTGCATTCATAGCGCTCATATTGTTCTTACGTGTCTCATGTAACTTAATTAGCACAAATTCAGATCCGTGTCTTACATCAAAATTATCTTTTAATCTAAAAAATGGTAAAGGCAATAAGTCAATTGGAGCGCGAGGGTTAAAGCATATACCAACTGGAATGGCTCATCTTTGTGGTGGAGTGCAACGCACGGTTGTAGGCGAACTCCCATGTGGACAGACATTCTTCCACATTTTTTAAATTAGTCTTCAAAAACAGCCCTGCAACATCGTTGACAAAGTGCGATTCACTTACCTCCGTTTGTCCATTCGGTTTTGGGGTGGCAAGTTGTAGAAAATAGTAACCTTCGTCCCCAATTTTCTCCACAACGTCATCCAAAAATGACCGCCAAAAACTTGGTATCTCGATCTGAAACAATTGTATTAGGCACACCATGTAGACGAACGAATCCGAAAACAAATTAGCAACTATGGTAGCATCGTCGCTCTTGATGACAGGAATGAAATGTGGCATTTTAGAAAATCTATCAACAACAACAAAAACATATATCCCTCCCCCTCTTTTGTCCTAGGCAATCCTAAAACAAAATCCATAGAAAGGTCTAGGGACGGGTAGAGGTGCATATAAAGACATGTGGATTAAGACGGGACTAGCTTTGTTACAAGTGCTGCATCGTGCAACGTATCGTTCAACGTCACCGCCGTTTTGATTTTTGCCATTTTTTTTTGCCAAAGAAGTGAGTAGCCAGCACATCCTCCGTCTTCTTCACTCGCAAAATGTCCCATCATCCACCTCCATGTGCTTCCTGCAAAAACAAAAGACGAACAGAGCTTGCAGGAACACACATAATTTGTTAGCTCGATATAACAATCCCTCTTTAAATCAAGCTCGATATAAACACAGTAATTTTGTCATCTCCACTATTTATTCCAAGCTCTTCCCGCTCGACAGTGATATCATAAGCTTCTTTAAAATCCAAATCAGTAGCATATAATTTTTTATTGTCTCCAATGCCAAAAATTTTATGATGCAAGTTGAGATAACATAGTATAGCGCCTGGATAAAGCATCAGCAATCACATTGTCCTTGCCTTTCTTTATGCTTAATGATTGATATGGAAGGACTCAATAAATTCGTACCAATTTAGCATGTATTTATTCAATTTAGCTTGACTTGAATATGTTTCAAAGACTCATGATCAGAATGTATGATAAATCCTTTGGCCATAGATAAATGTTGCCAGTCTCTAATGTTCGAAACCAAAGCATATAATTCTTTATTATAAGTTGAATAGAGTTCACTAGGTCTGACAACTTCTCACTAAAAGTATGCAACTGGCTTACCTTCTTGAATAAGCACACTCCAATCTGCCCCATCCCACTTGCATCATATTCAAGCTCAAAAACTTATACCCAAGTCAGGGAGTTGGAGTAGTGGTGCATGAGTCAACTTCTCTTTAAGCAAATTGAAAGCGTCTTCATGTGCTTGTCCCCATCGAAACGAGGAACACCTTTCTTTGTGAGGCTCATTCATGGGTGCAGCAATGGTGCTGAAATCTCGCACAAAGCGACGGTAGAATCTAGCTAACCCGGAAGCTCCGCACCTGTGTGACCGATGTAGGCGTTGGCCAACTCTTGATTGCGTCTATCTTGGTCTCATCACTTCAATTCCCTGTGGAGTCACGCACATAAACCAAGAAAGAAAAACTCGTTCCGTGCAAAAAGGTGCACTTCGCGAGGTTACGAACAACACGTGCATCTCTCAAAGCTTTAAAAAAAAAAAACAGCACATAAATGTTCCTTATGTTATCTAAAGACTTGCTGTATAAGTATATCATCAAGTAAACCACACAAATCTACGAATGAAAGTGCGTAAAACTTCATTCATGAGTCCGGCATAAACGTAACTTGGAGCATTAGTCAACAAAAGGCATCACTAAACTCATACAACAAATTTAGTTTCGCGGCGGTCTTCCATTCATCACCTGTACCCCCCAATCATTCTAATTTGGTGGTATCCACCACTACGCAAGTCCACTTTAGAGAAACAACAGAGCCACTCAATTCATTCAAGCATATCATTTAACCTAGGATAGGATGACGATATCTAATAGTTATGTTGTTAATGGCTCTACAAATCACACACATGCGCCATGATCCATCATTTCCTTTCTTAGGCACCAAATATAACACCTAGGAACAGCACAACGGCTAAGACTCTCACGTACATACCCTTTTTCAAGCAAGTCTTGCACTTGACGCTGAATCTCCTTAGTCTTTCGGGATTGGTCTGTACGGCGCACCGGTTTGGCAAGCGCAGCTCCGGATCAAATCAATTTGATGCTCAATTCCCACATAGGTGGCATCGCCCCGGGGGTATCTCACTTGGAAATACATCAGCAACTCCTGCATAAAGATTGTAATAGCAAGTGGCAAAGAAAGAGGCAAGTCCTTCAGTGTTGAAGAAAGTTTCCTTGCAAACCAAAGCATAGCAAATAGATTCTTAACATTTTAACTCAGAAATCTCAGATTTAGTAGCTAATGTAAACCTCCCTTTCAACTTAAGTGTGTCTTTCCTAGCAGGTGGCTCTTTTTTTCCTCTCCTTCTTAGGTGGAAACACATCTTTAGCTACTTGCTGATTTTCAGACTTTAGATTTTATCTCAGCACGCACATATATCATCCTTCAAAATTTCAGCAGGGGTCATTGGTAGCAACTCAATCTTTTTGCCATTATGTGAGAAAGTGTACGTGTTAGTTCTACCACGGTGCAGCACATCCCTATCATATTCCCAAGGTCTACCCAAAAGCAAAGAACATGCTTTCATAGGCACGACATCAAAATTTGCACTATCATTGGTAATTGCCAACAGAAAATTGCACTCTCACAACTTTACTCACCTTTAAACTTACCACAAGAGGTTGAACCATTGGATGGAGTAAGGCCGTGGATGTGGTTGTGTAGGCAAACCTAGCTTGTCAACCACAAATCTGAACTAGCAAGGTTGCTACAGCTTCCGCTATCAATGACAACACGGCATGCTCTATTATGAACCAGACCTTGATTGGAACAAATTGTGGCGTTGATTTTTGCTCCGCCTTCTCCATTTGAGCACTTAGCACCCGTTGTGCTACAATGCTCAGGTACTTGCTTGAATCTTCTGCACCTATGTGCTCCACTTCCTCATCGTCTTCTTGTCTTCATCACCTGCATTGTTAGTGCCATGTGCTAATTCATTCATCAACATCACTAGCATTAGTGTACTCACCATCATCTGTAGCAATGAGGACTCTCTGATTTGGGCATCACGTTGCCACATGGCCCATCCCTTTGCACTTGAAGCACTGGATGTCTCTTGTTCGTCCCGTGGAAGCAACCGATGATGCACTTTTTGCGGGTGCCTACGAACGAACAGATTTACTCACCTCGGGATCGCACGGGATGTTGGCGCCAATGTCTCTGATCATGCCCGAGTGGTGGAGGGTGTAGCAGTCCGGCCAGTGGTGGAGGTACTTTTTTCCGGACCCAACGGGAGGCCTCTGTGTAGACGTGCTTCCAATTGTTCCTTCTCAATTGTTGCCTTCCTGCAATTCCTGTTCAGCTAATATAGCTAGATGGAACAATCGGTTAAGAAGAATTGTATTCTTTGTATTGAATAATGTCCTGAATTTGACGTCTCAACCCCCAATAAAAAAAAAAATCGAGCCATCTTATCCTCCTTCATCCTCCTCTACCTCCAAAGCAACATTCTCTATTTGTAGCTCCTGAAAGTAATCTTCTACAGATTTTTCTCCTTGGTCTAAGTGTTGCAACTTTATTTCTCAAATCACGTTTGAAAGATGGAGGAATAAACCTACCCCGCATTGCTCGCTTTAGTCTATCCATGTGTCAGGTTCTAGGCCAGATTAACTAGCTCATTCCACCAAATAATGGCAAATCCTTGAACTCACTAGTTGCTTGCCTAACCCTATGGACTTCAGGAACTAGATGGGAATTAAATTTTTTGCTCTACGGTCATCTCCGTCCCGTCCAAATAAGCTTCAGGTCATATTTCCCGAAAATGAAGGCAAGGTAAATTTAACTTTAGAAAAGGATCATCGTTACCTCGCCCGCCTTGGTGGCGGTTACCTCCCATACCTCGCCGGTTGAATCGCAGCCGTTGTCGTAGGCGCTCTTCACGAAGTGTATCACGTGCGTCGCTATTGTTGGCTTCCTCTTCTTCATTATCTCCGTCATCGTCAACAAGTGGTGGTGTGGCTGACGGTTTGCTACCAGTTGCCACACGGTTAGTGAGGGTGGTAATGCTCCCCACGATAGCCTGGAGGTCTTCCGCATAGCATTCACGGCAGCTACATTCTCTCAATCTTCTGATCAGCTTAACGATCTCCTCTTTTGAAGCACAATCAGCGAATCATTCACCTCACCTGCCATGGTTAGTAGAAAATAGGAAACAAAACAGCAGAAAAGTGTTATCCCTATCAAACTACTACTCTGCAAGGATAGTGGATACTCGCAAATGGAAGCACCTTACTGAGCTCTTACAAGGTTCTGAGACTAGCGAGCAAGGAATGGTGACAACCGGTGGCTGGTTCGTGATACCTTGGAGGGCGTCATCCAGCGATTGCAAGGGTCGAGACCGTGCTGACCAGAAGTAATATGTGGAGCTTGGGAGGCCAAAAATATTAGTGGACACAATTCAATAACAGATAGTAATGCTGAAAAAATGTCCCATACGCACTTGTCCTAGTGCTAGCTAAACGAGTTCTAAAAACCAGATGTGATAAAACAAGGGCGACCAACAAGTATAAGAAGGACAAGCAGCAAAGAAGTAAGGACAAGGTAAGAACACGCACAAAACAGCACACAGATGGCTCCCTGGTGTGTCCAATGTCTCCTCTTCTTTTTTTTCTTTTTTTTTCTTTCACACCCTTTTTTTCTTTTTCTAATATTTTTTTCTCAACTAGGAGCACAGGAACAGCAACCAACCTCAGGAGGTGGGGCAGCTCAATCTGGTATAAGGTGTGAGCTGTGGGAAAACTCGAGCGTGCTTTAAAAAAGCGTGCTAGAACTTTCGGAGTGCGAAAACCCCAATCTTCTAGCCTGAATTTTGCAAAACGGATTTTGGCAAACCTGACAAGTGGGGGGTAGCGATGGGAAATTTTTCGTGAGATGAGTCCGTAGACTATTTATTTGCTTGATTCCGACTCCGTAGTGAAAGTTATGGCTGTTTCAAGGAAGGCCCTCCGTATCAGTGATTGTGGAGGCTGAAACAGAATCAGGTGGTGAAAACGGGATGATATGGTGGGCGGTGGCTACTGGAGAGGTGGATGTGATGTAGACGTGAATATATGACACTAAAACAGAACACACAAAGACCAACACTTGCACAGCGATAGCTAGTATATGGGAAACAGAGACGATGGTGGTGGTGCAGGTTTGTAGGGGTGCGATGGATGGATCACGAACTGGACTCAAACACAATCAAGCCAGCAACCGAACTTCGACCTAGGGACACCAACTCAACACACGGAGCTCTGGAACAAAATTATGCAAAAGGCTAAATACGGTTGTAGGACAGGGGAAAAACCTACAACTACAATTTCTTCTTTGTGGCTTTTCTGGACTCTAGGGTATAGGGAAAATAAAGATTGAACAGGATGGAAAAGATTATACCTAACGGGCAACCTTCGCTTTTGATACCACTTGATGGCAACGGGGGTGCCCGATCTTCCGTTAGGCAAAGATAACTCTCGATTTGGTGGAAATTATGACACTCACGATCCGCTTCTGATCACCAAGACCGCGAACCCTGCAATCGCAGTACCACGTCTCCTCTCGTTATCAACCGTCGCGCTGCCGGTGACCTCGCACGAAGGCTAATCCCTGCATAGCGAATCGAAGAACACAAGCAAGAACAAGAAAGATTGCAACTCAATTGCAGATGAATGATTATACTCTCGAGTTGGGGTCTCACAAACCGATAAACGGCGAAAATGTTCAAAGATAGAATAATCTAAGAAAAACCCGACTTAAACAGCGGCAGCTGCGGAATATATATGAGTTAAGACGTCCTAGGGTAAGGGTTTGCCCTGTGAGGGGCGCACTCCTTTATGGGCGTTTTCCAGCCCACGACACAATTACAAGGCCCAAGGCCCAAAACAGACTCGGACTGTAAGAGTTATGTGTCTTGTTTCGACGATTCTGGACAGCTCAGGAGGAATTTTGATGTGAAACCAAAACCATCTGAAAGTAGACTTCATAAGCTTTCCAACAAGTACTTGTAGGCCCTGTAAGTCCTTCTGGATCAAAAGTTATGACCGTTTGAAATTGACGTTGTCTCCCAGCCCGAAACTGAAACGGTCTCAGAATAGGAGTTTACTTGCACTTGTTGTCTTCACTTCAATATGTGGTTTCTTGAGCTATTCTCCATGGTCTTCTCCCAGGTTTCTAAGAACAATAAAATCATCACAAGAATTAAATAGCATGCCATTCGTAGAAATATTCTCATGTAAGCTTAGGAACGCATTCACCTGGCGATTAAGTTGACGAGCACGTGCACGAGTAATTGGTCCTTGGATCAGTTGCACATCTTGTTCATCATGAAGAGGTTGTAAGTGTGTATCTGAAGACATGATGTCCTCATCATGATGTGTTCCACGTTTCGCAGTTGAAGAAGTGTCTTCGGGTGCCAGAAGAAGAAACCCCGTTGCAAGCAGTGGATTTGCAACCAGATCTGACGTGCGGTGAACATCCAATCAAGATCCTCGAGACTACAGAGCAAACCACGAGGAGTAAGACCATCCGTTTCTATAAGGTTTAGTGGAGTCATCACACAGAAGCAGAAGCCACCTGGGAGCGTGAAGATGATCTGAGGGCAGAGTTTCCCGAGTTGTTCCCAAGCCTATCCGAATCTCAGGGTCGAGATTCTATTTAAGGGGATTAGGTTTGTCATGTCCAGATTTTTTTCATTTTCGTTCTTTTTGTCTGATTGCGGATATTCACCTTTGGTTTATTCACCTCAAACAGCTTAATGAAAAATTTCGTAATAAAATGGATTTAATATGATTAAATAATTAATTACGGTGTGATTTGTTTTAGTTTTCTTAATCGGATTTATTAGGATTTCAGAAGTGGAGCTCGTTTCCTAATTTCTAGTTTCCCCAGTGGTCCAATTTGAATTCTCTATTTCTGCAAATAATTCCAACAAATTCTAGGATCCGAATTCGGCAATTTTCTGCAAAGCCCCTACAATTTTTCCTTTCTTTTCCCTTCCTTCCTCTTCTTTTTCCTTTTTCCACTCAGCCCCTGCCTTTCTTTCTTTTTCTCTTTTCCTCCCTCTTCTTCCTCCTTCGGTCAGGGGCCGAAGGCCTTCCTGGCGCTGCGGCCAGCCCACCTGCCGCTGCCCTTGCACCCGGCCGAGCCCAGCCTGCTCCCGCGTCGCGTCGCCTCCACCTGCGCCCCGGCCCGGCCTGCTCCTGCGCCGACGCCGCCACGCCTCCTGGCCCGCGCCGAGCCTGGCTTGCTCCCATGCGTCACCGCGCCTCCTCCGCCCGAGCTACACCACTCTAACAGCCACCCGCCCTAACTGCACCGAGCCGCCCCTATATATATGTGTGTGTGTGCAGCTGTCATCATTTTCCTCTTCTCCCGAAGTCAGCGCCGCCGCCATCTTCCTCCGCAGCCGCGTCAAGCCAATGCGCCGCCACCGCGCCGAGCCACCGACGCTAGAGAGCAATGCCACCCTTCACTGTTTTCCTTCCTCGCCCACGCCTACGTCCTATTTCACCAGCCGAACTCGCCTGCCTTCGCTTCCCCGGCCAACGCCGCCTAGCTCGCCTCCTGCTCTCCCCGGCCCAGCGCCGCCGATCCTGGTCTGCTGCCGACGCCGGTTCACCGCCGCCGCCGACGCCGTCCTGACGCCCTGCGTCACCCCTGCGCCTCGCCTGTGCCCTATTTCCCCGGCCGACGCCGTCGTCGCCCTCGCCTGCCTCCTGTTCCTGGCCGACGACGCCGCGCCCGCCACCGCCGGTCCGCCGCCGCCCAGTCCGCCGCTGCTCGCCAACGCCGCCACCACCGGTTCGCCGCCCCTGCGCCACCCTGCACCGCCGCCCAGGCCGTGGCCGAAGCAGCCGGCTGGCAGCCAAACTCTGTTCCCCCTAGTGGCTTTGACATGTGGAACCCGCGTCTGAAAAATCCCCTTTGATCTACACTGTTGGTTCTTTCCTAGATTAATCTTAGCCATAGAATTTCTTAGTCCAATCTTGCCACATCACTTCACTACATCAGCCCTAGATCTTACCCTGTCATCGCCACATCATCGTCACATCATCCAATCCGATACACATATCGCCATGTGGTGTCCACATCATCAGGTCCACCGCATCTCTCATTCTTCCGGTCCATAGACAGAGTCCGTCATGAACCATTTCACTGACCAGTGGTTCCCGCCACCTTTCCTTAACAAAAATAATTCAATTTCCGAATTTAAGATCTAGGGAATATTCCAGGAATATTCTTTCTCTTTTACCCTCGGATTTTCCTAATTCCAAACTTCCGGAGTTCATATCTCATCCATCCAGACTCCGATTCGACCTGTTTTTTTCCTAAATTCTTCTAAAATCGAGCTCTACCTCTTGGTTCAGTTGGTTATTTTAATTGATGTTTATTTAGTCTATTTTCTTGTTATTTATTTGTTTCCTGTTGCGAACATATAGACGCGGAAGCCGAGAAGCAGTTCAACGCCAAAGACGCAGAGCAAGGACAGTACCTAGAGCAAGGCAAGTGCACACTTTGAACATATTGGACCCAATTTATAAATTGTTTTTGTTGTGAAACATGCATTATTTTTATTTATAACTCATCGATGGGTAGTATGACCTAATTTTTGTCATTCCGTGCTTTTGATTATTGAATATCCTGTGATACCTTGTCACCCTATCCTTTGTGAGTTCAACATAGGGGTCAACTCAGGGTAGAGTAGTAAATGCTTAGCCCCGCTCATGTCGTTTTACAAGCAAAATATAATAATGATTAATGATATACTTATCACTGTTTTATTTGAACTGTGTGGCTGTGTGCTATCTTTCCTGTAGCGTGTGTTGCACTGTGTAGTAAACAACGGGCGGATAAAATATTTTGGACTGGGGTGATGGGTGGTTCTGTGTGAACCTAGTAAGAGGGTGAGGTATCTGTGTGATCCTTACCAGGTGAGGTCTGTGTGTGAGCCTAATGTGAACCTGTGTGCTATTGTAGATTTGGCAAGTTGCCCTGGTCAATTAAGGACTTCACTTCATAAGCCAATAATCTGAGCCTAACATACAACCACATGCCCTAATGGGGACGTCCTGGCCCAGTAGGATTCTGAGTCTTGGCACTACCGGCCTAGGTGGTTAGATGATAGGTTTTATGGTTAGCCATGGGTACTTTCTTGTCTATGTGAGGGAAAGGTGGCTCATGGGGGAAGGCAGTGTTGAGGCAGAGTTTCTAAAAGGCCTTGTTACAGATTCCTTGGCCGCACACAATGAGAAGTGTGATATTTGCGCATGGCCGTTAAGAGGATGATGTATCTTGTGGGTAAAGCTGTACAACCTCTGCAGAGTGTTTAACTAATCTATTCGAATTGCCGCGTCTGCGGTCATGGACATGCTCGGTGAATTCAAATGAGGCGTAGTTTGCGAAAACAAGGGATGGTAATGATGCTGTGCGCAGGAAAATGAATTTAGCTGTGTGGTCCTGTGTGGACGGTGGGATGGTAACACCAGTTATTTAAAGTGTTGTTTTTAACTTTGTTTATAACTGCAACTGCTGTGTTATGCAAAATAGCCTTAGCCTTTCTTTGTCAGCTGTGCATATTCATATTTCTGTGTACTTGCTGAGTATTCCATGTACTCACCTAGCAATTCCCACCAATTCCAGAAGAAAGGTTTCCGCTGTTTCCGAAGGAGTTTGTCGCTGAAGACGAGGAATAGGCCGTGGGCCCCAATTGACTGCCTGTGGCTTGTTAAATGGAGCTTCCACATATTTTTTTTATTTCCACTGCTTTCTTGTTTTCTTTAGGCCCTTCATGGTATAATAAATGTAAACTTTAGCCATAAGGCTTTTCACAGTCAATTTATTAATAAATAGTTTGGTTTCCTTCGTGATGTTGGCTGTGATATTATTCTTGTGATTGTGTGTGCTAGCGTGATCCTGGGGCTAGTACGTGTACATAGAGGGTCCTGTTTTGGGGTCCTACATCTGACGATTAAGGACTCCAGCACCGCCACCACCCAATCGGTTGTATTGAGCACAGCGCTGACTGGGCTGAGGTCGCCACCGCCAACTACCGCGCCCATGAGCCCGACAGTCGGTAGCTCTCCACCACTGAGCAGGCTGTCAAGCCCGTCGCTGACTACCCCAACCCCTAGCACACAAGGGTGGAGATTTAAAACTTCCAAGAGGTACGAGCAAATCTTTTGTCTTTAAGATAGCTTGAATAAACTTGCAACGTCTTGACTATTGAATATTCCTGCAGGAAGCCAAGTGACGCTGAGCCCAAGGGAGCAGTGCCACCAACCCTAGTAGCAGATCTTTTCCCGACTAAGGCTAAGCCAGTCGCACCACAAGCCGAGCCAGAAATCGTCCCAGCCCCTGAAGTTGTGTTGATCCACCGGGCTGGGCCACCAGCGTCGCCCAATCGGGACATCACAGTTGAACCCCCCGTCCCTGAGCTCGCCCAAGAACCCACGCCGCCAATTGATTCGAGGCCCAGGACTCCATCGCCTCCGTTATCGTCATCTTTTGATGAAGACGATTCTCCACACAGGCTCCAAGGCTTCCCCATGCAAACTTCCCCCAGACGTTCATTGGGTTACTCTAGAGGAGCGGAAGCAGGAGAGCGTGAGCACGACAAGCAGCCGGCCTAGAGAGAAAGGGTTAACTTGATGTACACCGCTATCGCCCTGTTGCCCAACTACCGTGGTTCTTAAAGACTAGAGAATAGATGGAAGCCTATCTTGCACCCATCGTCCTGCCATATGGTTGTAGACCGGTCAAACACCCTAGTCTTAATACCTATTGTAAGACCATCCATTGGCATGCTCAACCTGCCATGCTTCGTGGGTGTGCCACAGAAACATTAACAGATCTTGATGACTGAAGTCGTCACAGAAAATCTTGAAAACGCCAGCCAGTGAATTGAGTGCCGATTGTTGGTGTATAATACGGTTGGGAACTCCAAATGATATACAATACTCATGATTGAAGTTTTTTGCCCTTGCCACTTCTGTGGTAGCAACGGGTTTTGCCTCGATCCACTTTGTGAATTTGTCCACTACGATGAACAAGTGTGTGAACCCTCCTGGAACTTTTTTGAATGACCTGACCATGTCAAGCCCCCAAACTGCAAAGGGCCAAGGGATTGGAATTGTTTGTAGCTCTTGAGCTGGAAGATGTGTCTGCCATGCAAAGAACTAACATCCTGCTCAACATGTCTGAACTATGTCTTTGGCTTTCTGTAACCGTAGTCGGCCAGAGGAACCCTTGCCTAAGTAAGCCTTTCGACTAACGTCCTTGAGAAATGCAAGCGTGGTTGCCAGAGATGCCCAAGTGGATGGACTGCAGTATCTACTTGCCTTCCTCAGGTGTGACATAGCGCATGAGGACTCCAGATGTGATTCTACGATAAAGGTCTTTACCGACTACGAGGAAACATTTGCTTCGACGTTTGATCCGCTCGGCCTCATTGCGATCTTCTAGGAGCTTGTCTTCCAGGAGGAACCTGATGATTGGAGTCTACCAATCTTGAGAGATGATTAGTACTTCATTTTTGCTAGTAGGTTCAGCCCCCAAACTCCTCAAGTTACTGGTTTTTTCTTGAACATGACGGCTTCGATTAGTTGCTCGATAAATTCCTCCCATCCCATTGGACCACTCTCATTGGATTCCAAGCGTTGGCTAACTATATACTGCAGTTTCATATATTTGGCATAGCACGTGTGTGATCTCTAGCCCATCGAACTTGTTTCTAGCTTTGTACCTCCTGACAATATGTAGCCATGTTGTCATCCAGACACGTCCAGCCTTTCATGACCTGGTTCACCATGAGTTGAGAATCTCCACACACTACCAGTCAGCGCATACCGAGTGATCATGGCAGATGCTATTGCGGAGCCCAGTGGATGAGTGACCTCATAATGGTTGTGGACCCTAGAAAGTAGTATCCGAAGAAGTATTTCATTTTCTCCAGTAAGAAGGATCACGTGACATAGCGTAGGACGACGCTAGCCCCTGCTCACCAATCGCAGAGAACCGATCGAAGTACATCGTCCAATATTCTATCTTGTCCATTGGTAGGTAGCCAATCTGACACCTGATGGCAACAGGGCCCCGATCTTCCGTAGTAAAGATAAACTATCGGATTTGCAGTGGAGAATCGACACTCATGATCCGGCTTCTGATCACCAAGACCATAAAACCCATGCAATTTGCAGCACCGCGTCTCCTCCGTTATCAACCATGCGCTGTCCAGTTGACCTCGCCCGACGAAGGCTAATCCCTGCATGCAATCCAAAGAACACAAGCCAAGAAACAAGAAAAGATATGCAACTACATTGCAGAATGAATGATTAATACTCTCGAGTTGGTACTCACAACCCGCATCGGTGAAACTGAATCCAGAGACATAAAATCTCAAGCAAAAACCCATACCTTAAATAGTGGCGGTTAACTGATATATATGAAGTTAGGATGTCCTAGGTTAGGATTTTCCCTTGAAGGGGCGCACTCCTCATGGGTTTAGCCCACGACACAAATACAAGGCCCAAGGTCCAAAACAGACTCGGAGAAGAGGAAGTGCCTTGTTTCATGTTCGGATATCAGGAGGAATATTGACAGAGGACCAAACCATCTGAGTAGACTACCATAAAGCTTTGCAACAATACTCATGCCCCGAAAAGTCCTCTAGGTTCAGCGCTAGGTCCATTTGAGTTAATGCTGTCAGAGAGGCCGAATCCAAATCCAAAACGTTGGAACTTACATCAATCTTGCCTTCTATGGACAAAAGTGGACTGGTGATGTAGGAGATAGACTTAGTAAGTCTTGGATTTGGTCCCCAATCAACTTCCTTGATCATTCCATGCATTCCCTTGCGCAACAGGTTCTCTTCCCATTCACCCAAGCAGTTATCTTGCAAATGAGAACACACAAAAACTCATGGTGCAGTAACGCTTGTTCAAAATATAACAGCAAAATTTACCGTAGAAGCATCACCTGGTTAATGAATACATTAAGGTAGCATCATGGTTATATCCCGAGCTAGTGATTCCTCATCAGAAACCCTCTGATCACTCAGCCACGAATCGGACAAGTGCTTGACTATGCATTGCTGTCGAGGTTGAAAAGATATAAATAACGCCATTAGCTTGAGCGCCATTTTAAGCGATTATGCCTGTGGCTTTGCGATTGTGTAGGACATCCCCGAGTCGGATACAAATGTTGACGATATGATACTTGATTGTGATTGGAAAGAGGCACCAATATCGACAAAGTTAATAAGTATCCATAGAGCAGGCTTCTGGGACTTCGGATATCTTATCTTGGAAGTCAGCTAGGGACTTTGTGACGAAGTAGATGGCCTCTACGTTTGTATAGCCACCAGCTCACCCACTCTACGGCACCAGCACCGTGCTGACTCAAGGGTTGCTGCCAGAATACAGATGATGTTCTGGTGGGCATAGGTGATGCCAACACTGCGGTGGCGTGAGAGAAACTTCTGAAGTCTTTGAAAGGCTGCTTGGCTTCTGGCGTCCATTAGAAAATTGTTGACTTATCTTCAATAATGGAAAGCGGGCTTTCCCCGTTCGAACGAGTTGAACACTGAGTCGTTGCATGCAAGCTCATACAGTTCTGTACGTCCTTCTGGACATATCGGAGGTGCCATGTTCATAGATAGCAGTATGACTTTCTCTAGATTAGCCTCAATGCCTCACTGTGATAATGATGAAGCCGGTAACTTTCCAGAACGGTACTCGAAGACCACTTTTTCGGGTCAACTTCATCTTAAATCTCAAAGGCTTGAAAAGTTTCTCTAAGATCGGCAATGAGGTCTTCATTGAACTTATGGTATTAATTACCCATGTCATCAGACATACACCTCCACATTGCACCTGAGTTGAGTGTGGAAACACCACTGGATAGCACGTCATACGTTGCAACCAGGCATTTTTCAAACCCGAACGCATAGTCGACGTAGCAGAATCCCAAATGCAGTGATTAAAGAGTCTTTTAGATAGTTCCTCCTCCTTTAGGCTGATGTTAGATATCCTGAGTAGTAAACAGTTGAGAAAACTGAGAACTGCACCCCGCGTTGGAATCGACCACCTGATCTAGCCTGGGTAGGCCCAAATGGATCCTTGGAGAGAACACGCCTTGTTTGAGTCCCAGGGTATAGTCGACGCACAAGCGCATTACCGGTTTTCTTCCAGACTAGAACTGGGTTTGCTAGCCATTTGGATGATATAGACCTCTTTGGATGACCGGCTGCAAGGAGTGGTTATCTAGCCTACGAATAGCATCTTTGCGGTTATGTGCGAAGCGGTCGTAGTCGTGTTCGACTGGTGGATCCAGCTTGATGTTGAGGGAATTCTGACACCTCCCTTGGCTACACCAGGCATGTCGAAGGTTCCAAGCAAATATTTCCCTGTTTGCCTGGAGGAGGTGACAAGCAGTCTTCCTATTAGGTGAGCCGGTGCTGATAAGTTGCAGTCCTTGATGGGTCGGAAGAGGTCCAGGGATTTCTTTGTCTCTGAATCTGCGAAATTGCCGACTGGCTACTTTCTTGCCAGAACTTCGATCGTCCTTGTTGTGTAGTGATGCTGCTAGCTTGGATATCTTGTTTCGTCTGACTGCGACCTCTTAGACTAGACCAACTCGGCAGCTCTCTTGTTGCAGGTGAAGGCTTGCTTAACATCGCTACGCAAGGAAAGTACTCCTTCTGGTCTCAAGGATCTTGAGCACCATGTAGTATAGTGGGCACCCCATAGAATATTGGCTAGTAGTAGGCCGATCCGAGTATGGCGTGATACGCGGGCTCTCGACGTACGCCAACCTCGAAGCAGAGTTTTCAGGTGTGAAAATATACTCCCGCGTTCCGAAAAGTCAACTGCAGAGTGATCTGTCTGAGTGAGAGTGAAGAGAGGCGAGGATTACCCTGCGGAAGGCAGGTACTCGGCGTAGCTTGGATCGACGGATCTTCATCTATCAGCCATTTTGGCAACACAATCTGTTGAGAGCCGTTCCTCCGTCAATGAGAAACTTCTTCACTTGATACTTCTTTGATGATCGGATCTAGGTGAGTGAGGTAACGCCTTGGAAATGCGTGACATCAGGTCTGGGTGGTCTGCGCGGTCAAATGATGATTGCCATGTTCTGAACAGCGGAAAAGGTATGGGGTATCTTCAAGGACGAGTTGATCTCGAGCTGTTAGCTTCTGTTTCTCTTGGACCTCGGAAGAAACCGGCCCTACCGAAGATGTGGTGAGCTCAGCATGTGGATCTGCGTAGTCGCCGCGGCTGATGCCCGAATCTAGCTTGCTCACCATGTTCGTTTGGTGTCGCGCGTGCTAGAGTTTGTACGAAGATGAACTTCTCAAGCATGAAGCAGTCTAGCTGCGTGCTTCCCACTTGGTGGAAATAGGATGGAACCCATTCATGACTTCTTAATCAGTCCTGTGAGAGGCCATTGGCCCCGATACCTCATGGAGGAGTTTCTGAGCACAACTTAAGACAGAAGGAATAGGCCAACCCATGCATAAGGGATGCAACAAAGGACTTGGTGAATATACCTATATACGATAAGGAAGGATATGATCCTAATCGGGTACGTATGTATTCCTATTGAAAAAATCCCTTGGTGCAACTCCGACTGGGATTGTACCTATGTAACATTGCACTCCTCACGGTAATATAAGGGGAGCGAGGAGACCCCTGAAACGCAGAGAAGAACCCATAAACACCAAATCTTCACCAGAGAAAACCCTCAAAGGCAATACACAATAGCTGGAAGTAGAGGTTTACCTCATCTGGAGCCTAAAACTAAGGATAAATATGTTTCGTGTTCCTTTGCAGTCCATCATGTTTAGGTCCACCAAGTAGCCCCATATTAATTATTGCCGATACAACAACATACGACAGTTGAGCGACGTAGAGGCGAAAACAACACATACAGCAAGATATCTTCGAAATTGACCATCGGAAGTCGAACGGCGATCAAGTTCTTCCTCGGGCAAACAATTAGGATTTAGGAGCGAACGACTTTCACGGACCGACCGTTACAGGACCTCACCATGTCCGCTCGGACCAAGCAATCCGATCGGCCAAAACACCCAAGCCGACTCCTTGCCAGTCTGGAGCCTACCTCAACCGCTGGTAGGATCTTCAGTAAAAATACTGCAGGAATCCCAAGCATGCAACCGGTCTCAGGGAACGCTCTTTTTCTTTCGGTGTTCGCACTCAACTCAGGCCTCGAGCTAGCCGAGATTGGGCTAAGAGAGGAGGAGAGCGCACAATCTCCCGTTGTAGACTCGCAATGTTGTAGTAACGTTGCACCATCGAGAATCCTGAATCCAGAGCAGACTCAGATCCCCTGCGACAGTCTCACCTCAGAATAACAATCAACCCATAAGACCACGCCGGCGTCAGGCAGACGCGTGCCGACATCATAGGGAAAGGTTGGAGTACGTATCTACCCCCCTTCAACATAACTACATATCTCTGACTCTCCTAACAGAACAAAGCAGATTTGGCCAAGCTTTTCTCCACCAACGTTAAAGTCTCATGGCGTCCAAGGCCAACTCTTCAACGCCCACTCAAGACTGAATGCCCGAGCACTAAGACACGAACCAATCAGCAAAGAGAGACGAGCGCGTCCGACTCAGCCCAGTGACACGCTCGACCCCAAACCACTAACCATGTCCAATCCGCTACAACAACATCATAAAATGTGCCAGACAATCCACGGAGACCAACAGCAACGACCCCGACTGACACTACATACACCAGCACCTAGTAGCGCGAACCACCACAGCACACACAGCAAGATGACAATCTACGCAGGACAGACACAAACTCACGCCAGTCACACCACCTCAACATAGGAAGACTCTCACAAACTTGAATCGAGCAGCCAAAATGATATCTCATGAGCCCACAACAAAATAGAATGTCGTGCCAACAATGCCCCTATATGGACACTTTGCAGTCTGCGGGCCGGACACCAAACAAGAGACCCACGCACAACAATCACCAGGCCACCATCGACAGATTGCAAGGATCAGGCCATGAGTTACCGCTGTAGACATGCAAGCGCAGTAGTCGGGAGACCACACTTCATTACCGTCGACACAGATGGCTTCTTGATACGGCCGATCTCTTCTACCTCAAGCACGACACCAAGTAGCTGGCTCCAATCAGCCACGCTTGAAATTGCGCCAATGGCACTCGACAATCAAAACGAACGATGACGCGCACACGTGTGAACGAGATGACATAGATCCATCAGCCAACAAAACTAATGACCCCGCCACGCGACCAACAATGCCACTCGTTCGAGCAGGTACGACAATACCAGCCCAGTGATCTCCCCACAACCCAGGCAAGTTCAGCCCACCAAACTGATGAACCCGAGGCAGACTACGCCCATAGATCTAGTCTCCCAGTAACGCGCCGCCACGTCTCTCTCTTTT